>JAREIK010001262.1:125815-143872 GCA_029783825.1 Sapria himalayana | reverse complement strand
TATATACATACATAGATAGATAGACAAATTAACAAAGGCTGATAGAAATATAGATAGAAAGATAGAAAAAAAGATAAAGAGACAGAAAGATAGATAGATATAAAGATATATAGACATAAAGATAGTTAGATCTACACATCGATAAAAATACAAATAGACAAATAGATAAATAGAAAATTGATAGACAGATATAAAAAAAATAAATAGACAAACACATAGATAATAGATAGATAGGCAAATAAATATATAAATATATAAACATAAAGATAGATATATAGATAGACATATAGACAGATAAATAGATAGAATGCCAGATAAACACATAGTTTAATAGATAGAAGATAGATAGTCAGATAGAGAAATTGACAGATATAAATATTGATTGATTGATTGATAAACATATAGACAACCTGATAGACAAACAGATAGATAGATAGATAGATAGACAGATAGATAGATAGATAAACACATAGATAGATAGATAGTTAGACAAATAGATAGATAGATAGACAAAATTATAGATACAGAGAATGGTAGATTAATAGATAAATAGTTAGAAAAATTGATTGATAGATAGATAGATAGATAGAGAGAGAGAGATATATATATATATATATATATATATATATATATATATATATTTAGACACATAGATAGATAGAATGATAGAGAGATAAACATATCGAAAGATAGAGAGATATGCAGATAGATAGATTGGCAGAAAGGCATATATGCATATAAGCAAATAGAGAAATATACATATAGATAGACAGACAGATAGATAGATCGACATATAGACATATAGATAGATAAACAAATAAACAGATAGACAAATAGACAAATAGATAAATAGATAAATAGATAGATAGACAAATAGATAGATAGACAGATATACAAATAGACAGTTAGATAGTTATACAAATAGATCGAGAGATAGATAAAAAGATAGACAAATAGACAGATAGACAAATAGACTGATATATAGAGAGACATATAGACAAATAGACAGGTTGATTGATAGATAGATTGATAGATATATTGATAGACAGATTCATAGATTGACAGAAAGATAGACAGATAAAAAAATAGATAGAGAGATATATATATAAATAGATTTAAAATAGACATATAGATAGATAGATAATAATACACTTAGCAGATTGATAAAAAATAGATAGACAATAGACACATTGTTAGATAACCAGATAGCTAGATATGTATATAGATTGATATATAGAATTATAGTCAAATAGGCAAATAGGCATAGACAGATAGATAGATAAAAATATAGATAGACATATAGAAAGATATGAAAATATATAGATAGATAGATAGACAAATAAACAAATATACAAATAGATTGATAGACAAATAGATAGAAAGAAAGATAGGTAGATAGACAAACAGACAGATAGACAAATAGGCAGATAGATATATAGATAGACAAATAGTTAGATTGAAACAAAGATAGATAGACAAATAGATAGATAATTAGATAGCGAGATAACCCTATAGACATATAGACTAAATGACATATAGACATATAGACTTAATTATAGATATGTAAATAGAAAAATAGATAGATAGACAGATAGCCAGAAAGCTATATAGATAGATAAATAGATAGATAGTAAATAAATATATAGACATGTAGGCAAATAGACAAATAGACAGATAGGTAGATACATAGATATATAGATAGACATATTGGCAGATAGATAGTTAGACAAATAAATATAAAGAAAGAAAGATAGATAGATAGACATATAGATAGATAGATAGACATATAGATAGGTATATAGATAGAAAGATAAATAGATACATAGATATGCAGAAATATAGATAGATATGCAGAAAGATAGATAGATATCAGAAAGAAAGAAAGAATGATAGATAGAGATATAAATAGTTATTTAGACAGATAGACATATAGAAAGATAGATAGGTAAATACACAAATAGATAGATATATAGTTTTATAGATAGACATATAGATATATATACAGATAGATAGATAAACTTATAAATAGATTTATAAATAGACAAATAGATAGATAGACAAACAAATAGATAAATAGATAGATAGATATATAGACAGGAAGATAGATAAACAAATAGATAAATAGATAGATAGATAGAAAGACATTTAGATTGATTGATTGATAGGCAGATAGATATATTGATAGACAGATAGATACGTAGATATATAAATAGACAAATAGATAGATACACATATATACAAATAAATAGATAGATAGATAGACAAATAGACAAATAGATAGATAGATAAATAGATAGATCGACACATAAATAGATTGATAGATAGATAAACATATTGATACATAGATACATAGATAGATAGATAGATATATAGATAGACTTTCAGATAGACATATAGACAAATTGATATATAGACAGATTATCAGATACACAGATATACCAATAGAGAGATAAATAGATAGATAGTTGGAAAGATAGATAGATAGAAGACACATAGATAAATAGATAAATAGAGAGATAGATAGATATATAGATAGATAGATAGACACATACAAATAGATAGATAGATTGATAGAGAGATAGATAGATAGACACATAGATAGATATATAAGAAGAAATATAGATAGATAGAAAACAAGATAGATAAATATTTAGATAAACAGGTAGACAGATAGATATAAAAATAGATAGATTTCAAATAGATAGAAAGATAGATTGATTCATAGATAGATAAAGAGATACACAGATACATCAATAGATAGATAGATAGATAAATAGATTGATAAATAGATAGATAAATAAATAAATAGAAATATAAAATATAAAGATATTGAAAGATAGACAGATAAATAGATAGATAGATAGACAGATAGCTTGATTCATAGATAGCTAGATAGGTAAATAGATAGGTTATTGATTGATTGATTGATAGATGGACAGTTAGATAGATAATTAGATATATAGTTAGATAGACATATAAACATAAAGATAGATTTATAGATAGATAGATAGCTATTCAATTAGACAGAAAGATAGGTATACAGATAGACAGATAGGTAGATAGACAGATAGATAGATAAACAGATATATAGATAAATAGATAGATAGACAGACAATAATATAAATAGATAGTAAAATAGATAGACAAATAGACAAATAGATAGATACATTGATAGATGGAAAAAAAGATAGAAAAATCGAAAGACAAACAGATCGATAAAGAGATAGATAGATAAATAGATATATAGATAAACAAATAGATAGATCAACAGATATACAGATAAATAGATAGATAGATATATAGATTGATATTCAGATTGATAGACAGACAGATAGTCAGATAGAAAAATAGATAGATAGACAGATAAAAAGATAGATAGATATATAGATATACATATAGATAGATAGATGAATAAATAGATAGATAGATAAATATATAGAAATATAGATAGATATATAGATATATAAATATACAGATAGATAGATAAATAGACAGATAGATAGAGAGAAATACAAATATACAGGGAGAAAAAATCAAGATAGATAGATAGACATATAGATAGACAGATAGAAAGATAGATAAATAGAAAGACAGATAGACATCTATCCAGATTGACATATAGACAAATTGACATATTGAAAGAAAGACATATAGACAAATAGTCTTATAGACAGATAAACATATATGTAGATAGATAGATAGACAATAGTGAGATAGACAGATAGATAGATAGTTAGATAGATAGATAAACAAATATATATATATATATATATATATATATATATATATATATATATATAAAGATAGATAGACAAATTGAAAGATATGCATATTTGTATATAGAAATATAGAGAAATAGACACATAGATAGAAAGGCAGATAAACAGATATATAGATAAACAAATAGATATATAGATAGATAGAGAGATATACAAAATGATAGATAGATAGATATATAGATATACAAATATATAGATGATAGATAGATATAAAGACAAATCGATAGATAAATAGATAGATCGACAAATAGATAGATAGATAAATAAATAGATTGATAAAAAAATAGATAGATAGAAAGATAGATAGATTGATAGATAGTTAAATATATAAATAGATAGATAGACACATAAACATATAGACAGATAAATAAATTGACAAATATATATATAGATAGATAGACAGATAGCTAGATAATAAGATAGCCATATATTTAGATAGCTAGATAGGTTGATAGATAGTAGATAGATAGATAGATTGTTAGAAATATATAATTAAAGAAAGAAAGATAGATAAATATATAGATAGATAGTTAAACATATAGATAGAAAGATAGATAGAAAGAAAGATAGATAGAAAGATAGATAATTAAAAAAATAGATAGATAGATAATTAGATTGATAGACATATAGACATATATATATATATATATATAAGATACACATATAGCTAGATTTATAGATAGATAGATATATAGATACATAGATATAAAGATAGATAGATAGGTAGATAGGTAGATAATAGATAGAAAGATAGGCAGATATATCGATAGACATATAAACTGATAGATAAACAAATAGAGAGATAGAGAGATAGACAGAAGGCAGATAGATAGATATAAATATAGCTAGATATTTATGCAGATAAAGAAATAGACAGATACAAAGATTTATATATAGATAGATTGATTGATAGTTAGATAGATATACATATGGACATAAATACTAATATATATATATATATATAGTTTATAGATAGACAGATGGACAAATAGAGGGATAGACAAATAGATAATAGACAAATAGATATATAGGCAAATAGATAGATAGACACCTAGACATATAGATGGATACACATAAAGATAGATATTTAAATAGATAGATAGACAAATAGCTAGATAGATAGATTCAAAAATAGACAGATTGATTGATTGATTGATCACCAGATAACTAGATAGATAGATATATAGATAAATCGATACATAGATAGATAGATAAATAGATAAATAGATATATTGATAGATTTATTTATTTATTTATTGAATGAATAATTGATTGATTGATAGATAGCAAGAAATAAAAAAAAAGAAAGAAAGATATATATATATATATAGTTAGTTACTTAGATAGATAAAAAGATAGATAGATATATATATATATAGAGTTAGATAGATAGATAAAAAGATAAACAAATAATAGATAGATAGATTTAAAGATAGATAGAGGGACTGAAATATAGACATATGCATAGATAGATAGACAGATAAATAGGTAACCAGATAAATAGGTAGGTAGAAAGATTGATTGAATGATAAATAGATAGATAGATATATATATATATATATATATATGTAGTTATATGTACAGATAGACATATAAAAAAATAGATAGATAGATAAATAGACATATAGACATATAGACAAATAGAAACATTGACAGTTAGACAGAAAGCCTAATAGCTAGATAGTAATATGGATTGATACACAGATAGACATATAGACTTATTGACAGATTGGTAGATAGATAAATAGATTGATAGATAGAAAGATAGAGAGATAGATAGATAGACAGATAAACAAATAGACAGATATACAAATAGATAGATAAATAGATAAACAGATAGATAGATAGACAGATAGACAAATATATAGATATACAGATAGATAAGTAGATAGATAGACAAAAACATTTGTGGTCTTTTCAAAAATGCTCTCAACTTCTAGAGAGAGAAAATCCCACTTTTTAGAGAGAAAAAATCGCCATTTTTGCTCAAATCAAGCTCCCCTCAAGCTAAAATTGAGCAAAAAGACTTATTAATAAATGATAAGTCTTTTGCCTCGATAGTAAGGGAGCCCATGCCTCCTTCACGCACCTTCGGAAGCAAACATGGGAGTCCCGTGATTATTTTTTCAACCGAAGAAAAGAAGAAGTTCATGGCGCCCTTTGAATATATGCTCAATGGGAAGTTCTTCCATGGTAGGCCTTGCCCGAAAGATTTACAGTAATTCATCTCCTCATTAAAGCTTATGGGAAGGGTGAAGCTCGCCGACTATGACTTGAAACATGTTTTTCTGCAGTGCACCATGAATGAAGACTTCTATTGCATGTGGCATAGAGGTTTGTGGAAAGTGAATGGTTACCCCATGTGCGTCTTAAGGTGGACAAAAGTATTTTGTCTACGGGTGGAAGCGCCCTTAGCCCCAGTATGGTTTTCCTTACCGAGTCTCCCATTATTCTTGTTCAACTCTCACTCTCTCTACAAATAGCATCCTGCTTGGGTAAACCTTTGACTCGGGATGAAGCTACCATGTCAATGACACGACCAAGTAAAGCACGAGTATGTGTGGAATGTAATCTTCTCATTCAGCCGCCTAACAAGATTTGGATTGGCAATGGGGTCTGGGGAAGATGGGCAGAACAATGGTTTTTGGCAAGCTATTATTCCTGAAAACCTGCCTTCCTATTGCCTAAAATGTAAGAGACTCGGGCATGAAATGGGTGAATGTAAGATGGGTATAGAATAGTTAGAAAACGTGCAAGGGCTTGAATGTAGAAGAAGAATGGTAGAAAAATGGATTAGGAAGGAGAGAGGGGCTCTGAATGGTCATGTGGAGAGATCTGAAAACAAGGAAGGCTCAGTGGAGGAAGAAGGGGGAATATAAGAGAGAATGTGAGTTATTTACAAGAGCAGGGGGAAGATAGCAATAGGGTAATACAAGAGGTAAGCATAGAGGGTGGAGATAAATTAGAGATGGAAGAGAGGTGGGAAGATGAGAAAGGTAGAAAGAATAGGATTAAAAAAAACAATAAAACCAGAATAATTTTATAAGAAAAGTTGGACGATTATAGTTGGATTGATGAAGATCTTTTGGACTTCCTAGAGGAGGATCCAGAGGTGTTCAGCTGTCCGTCAATAGGTAGAGTAGAAGAAGATCATGAATATTATATAGAAAATGTGAAGGATGACTTAGGAATTTATGAGGAAGATTGAGAAAATCTCACTAGAGAACAAGCAATGGAAGCCATAAAAAATGGCTATGTAGCTTGGGAGACAAGGAAAATATAAATAAATAATGCAAGTAATCTCAAACGCATCTAAAACCCCAAGGAACATGAACAAATATATGAATAGAAAATATGAAACTAAGTGCACTACTAGATCCCAATCTAAACTAGGAATTAATGGATAGATGCCTTTATTAGAATATTAGGGGGGTGGCTAATAATCCCTTGATAAATAGGTTAAAACAAATAATTAAAACACATAAAATTCCTCTAGTGGTCATTGCGGAACCCATGATTCAAAAGGATCAATTAACTCATTATAGCCAAAAACTAAGGTTTAACAATGCACATGCTAATATAAATAGCAAACTCTGGATAATGTGGCATAATTATTTAGATATTGAAATATTAAAAGATACAGAATAGGTAGTGCATTTCAAAATAAACAAAGAAATAGATGAAATTATATCAGTTGTTTATGCGAAAAATGATAAAAAATCCAGGCTAGCTTGATGGGAGGAAATGCAAGATATGGCAACCAGAAATTCACCCTAGATTATAGGAGGGGATTTCAACATAATAAGGAGCACATCGGAAAAGAAAGAAGGTAAACCCACGGATGCAATAGGAATGACGCAGTTTAATGAGGTAATTTCCAGCTCTAAGTTAATGGAAATAGATTTTATAGGTTCAAGTTACACTTGGTGTAATAATTGGCATAAAAGAGGAGCAATCTGGGCTAGATTGGACAGAGTTATGTGTAATGTTAAGTGGGTAGCCTCACATGGGGTCACAGGGCTTAGACATTTAAGCAGAACCTATTCGGATCATTGCCCATTGATCATTACAATTTTTAAGAACAACCGAGTTTCAGGTAACTTTAAATTCTAGAATATGTGGAAAAAGCATGCTGGCTTTGAAAAGTTGGTAACTGAATTCTGGATAGAGCCAGCAATGGGAGAACCAATGTAGGCTTTTATGGTTAAGTTACATAGATTAAAAAAATATCTAAGAACATGGAATTGAGAAGTCTTCGTAAATTTAAATCAAAAAATAAAGCAAGTAGAGGATAAAGTCGAAAAACTATAATTAGAATACGATAATAACAATAAAGAGAAAATGAGACAGGAACTAAATAAGGCTAAAGGGGAATTGAGGCTTTAGTTGCATATGGAGGAAGTACACTGGAAACAATGTGCAAAAATTAAATGGTTGAATGATGGCGATAGAAACGCCAAATTTTTTCATAACATGTGCAAAATAAAGGCTCAAAAAAAAAAATTAAAGGCCTAAAAACAAATGAGGGAACATGGGTTGAAGATGATAAACAACTAGGAATCCTCTTTGAGGAATTCTTTAAAAGCCATTTATGCAGACTGGTTCCCTAGGAAGGAAGCTCATTAATGGAGGAGATCAACACATCCATCACACTAGAACAAAATCAAATGATGGAGACGATCCCAGAGGAAGAAGAGATTAAAAATGCAGTGTTTAATCTGGATAAGGATAGTGTAGCAGGACCAGATGTCTGGAATAATTACTTTTTTCAATTAAACTGGCCCATTATTAAAAAAGATCTTGTTCCTACAATTGCTAGTTTTTTTGTAGGGGTGGACATTCCTAAGGCATGGACAAACTCATTCATAGTAGTAATCCCTAAAAAAGAATCACCACAAAAATGTGAGGATTTTAGGCCTATAAGTTTATATAATGCAATCTATAAGATTCTTGCTAAAATAATTCAAAATAGATTAAGTAATATTCTACCATTTATAATATCACAGGAGCAAAAAAGATTCGTTAAAAATTGGTTAATGATTGAAAATATCAGATAAGCATCAGAAATGATGATAGAAATAGCATTTAAAACGAGGGGAAGTAATTTAGTAGTTAAGTTGGATTTATCTAAGGCATTTGACTGAGTGGAATGACATACACTTTGTTTCCCTATGAGGAAATTTGGCTTTTCTAAAACATGCATTGATTTAATATATAGATGTGTCTCAAGCATTTGGGTCAGAATCATTGTAAATGGAAGGAAAGGTGAAGAATTCAAGCCAAGATGAAGCTTGAGATAGGGAGACCCATTGTCGCCCTTATTATTTGATATATACTTAGAATTGTTAATTCTTAATTTAAATAAAAGAATGTCAGAGGGTAAAATAATCCCCTTCAGACAGCCAAAAAATACTCTGAGAATAGGTTGTTTAGCTTATGCAGATGATATTATTATCTTCACAAATGCAAATAAAAGTTCTATGAAGAACCTCATGTATGTTCTACAAAATTTTGAGACTGAAATAGGACAAGTTCTAAATAAAAAGAAGAGAGTTTATGTTAGCGAAAAAATCTTCGGAGAAAGTTGTAAATAAAATTAAAAACATAACGGGCTTTAAACATAATAAAGATGCGTTAGTATACTTAGGTTGTCCGATATATGAGGGAAGACTGAGAGAAAAAGATCTAATGCCTTTACAAGATAAGATGAGAAGAAAAATAGTAGGTTGGAAAGTAGATCTATTAGGGTTTGGGGGGAGGATTACATTAATCTCCCACGTTCTGCAAAGCACACTGGTACATATTATATCAGTCATTCACCCACCTAAGAAGTTTACTAATAAACTAGAAATAGAGATGGAAAATTTTTTATGGAGAAAAAAAGATGGAAAGTAGAAAATTCACTGGAAAAATTGGGGAGATATCTGCTATCCAAAAGTAGAAGCAAGGTTAGGCATCATTATTTTACAGGACATGGCAACTACCTGGGACTGTAAAGGATGGTGGAGGATAAAAGAAAATGATTCCCTCTAGGCTAAATATATGCGAGAAAAATATTTAGAACATAAACACAAGTGCCTTAAGCAAGAATCAAATAACTAGAAAGTATTGGAAAAACAAAAGGAAATAGTAGATGCTCACTCAATATTGAAAAAGTCTGAATGGAAATGGATCCTTACCCCACAAGGTAATTTTACATTAAAATCAGTAAAAGAATTGATTAGAAAGAAAAAACCCGTGTAATCTTTATTTAAATAGGCCTGGAAAGCAGGTATTCCACAGAAAATGTGCTCGTTGGCTTGGAAAGTTCTCGTAAATGCATTACCTGTGGACACTAATGCGAAAAGAAAAGGTATTAAATGGCTTCCAGATGTGAATGTTGCTTTGAAGAAGAAGAATCAATGGATCATCTACTTTCGAGAGGCAAAATTGCTATAGAAGTCTATAAGGAATTAGAAGACTCAAACATATAAGTAACAAAGAGGATGGATTAATATATAGAATTAAAAAATGGGAAAATGAAAATTCTAGTAGTCATATTAAAAATTGGCTTACTCAGAATCTACCTCATATAGTAATATGGTGCCTATGGAAAGCTCGTAATAAGAGTAAATTCGAAGGCATAAGTATGAATTCAAATGAAATTATAAAATATATTAGAAAAGAAATCAATAATATATCTAGTATAAAGCCTATAGAAGTTGATAGTTTGTGCTTAAATAAGGTAGTTGGGATGACCTGGGGCCTCACCATCACTAATACTAAGTAGGGCTGGGTAAAGAGTATAAGTTAGAATATGCCCCCTTAAGGTAAAATATCACTAAATACGGATGGTAGCTTCAATAGGTATATAGGTATAGCAGGTGGAGGCGGGGTAATAAGGGACTCAAACAGGATTGTCATAAAAGCATTTACATCGGCTACTGAAGCTTTCTCGGCTCTCAACTCGGAGATTAAAGCATTAAAAATAGGATTAAATGTCTGTAAAAAGTTAGATGTAGAAAATATACAAATTCAGGTAGATTCAATGCTATTGGTAGATTTAGTAAGTAGAAAAATAACTCTTTGGAGGTATGAAGAAGAAATGAAAATAATTTTGAACCTCATTAAAGAGCTTAATGCATCAATCTTACATATATATAGAGAAGCCAATACTCTGGCTGATAAGCTTGCTAGATTAGGTTCGATAAGAGGAGAAAATGAATTCGATGAGGATTCGATGCTAGACAAATTAAAAGGAAAAGCATGATTAGATATGATGACCTTTCCTTATCTAAGAGTTAGAGAGGGTAGTATTAGTATAAAGAATAAAATATGAAAATTATATAATTATGAAGTTGTTAGATTGTTATGGTGCTGTGGTAGCCTCTGTGCAGGGGAATTTCTGTCTCTGCAGGTAAACAAGTATGAACATTATGAAGGCTAAAGGAATAGGGTAAGGTAAGTTATTGAGATGTTAGTATATTTTTCCTGTTATTTTCTCTTTTCTTAGCAGCACAGTACCTCGTAGAAAGATCCAGAAAATCTAGCAGTTGTTGAAATTGTTAGATTATTAGATCATGGGCTTAGTACTGTTTTGTTATTGTTGATGTGTAGTCTGTTTTAATGTTCAGGTTAAGTGGCTATGTGTGAATGTTGTGGAAAAGTCATGTGTTAATTTACTAAAGTTTATAGATTATTAGGACTTGTAAGTGTCTAGTATAGGTGGCTGGTCCTGCAGCTATCTAAAGCTGGAAGTTTCAGAATAAGAGTGACTAAAGAGACATCGATGCAAGTGGAAATTGAGGCAAAATAAAGTGCAGAAGCAATCATTTTGTGTAATTGCAAAAGCTTTAATCATGCAGGAATAAAAGAGGTTAAAAGAATAAAAGGCAGCATCAAAGGTGAGAAGGAAGAAAAGCTATAAGGTAAGCATGATTGATAATTGAGTATGTTGACATGTTGTTTTCTTTTGCAGAAAATCAGTAATGTCAAAATAGAACAAGCATATACACGGGAGACTAGGAGGGCAGAAACTTACAAATAAAACCCCACAAAGTAGTAGAATTTGAACCGGATTCCAAATAATATATCAAGGAATGATAAAGCTATAAATAAAGATTTTAAAGCAAACCTCAATAAAAGTGTACCTATTGCTAAGTATTCTCTAGGATAGAAGCTTATCAATTTTTATCATTTTAAGCTTGTTGTTAAGGGACAAGGTTGTAAGAGGGGAATAAGTAGATTTTAGTTTGTAAAAATGTTATTCCTCCACCAAAAGAGAGGGTTAATATTAATAAACTCCTTTTAAAAAAAGTAGACAGATAGAAAGGTAGACAAATAGAATGAGAGAGAAATAGATAGATTGAAAGAAAGAAACATAGATTTATAGATAGATATTTAGACATATAGACTGGTAGAAAGATAGATAAATTGATAGATAGTTATATAGATAGACATTTAGACATATACAGAGATAGATAGATAGATAGACAGATAAATTGATTGTTGATAGACAGAATGATAGATAAACAAATAGATAAATATACTATATACATAGATAGAAGAATGTAACATAGATAGATAGACATCTAGCAAGATTGACAAATAGATAGATTGTCATATTGACAGATAGATAGATAGAAATATAGTCTTACAGACAAATTAACATATATGTAGATAGATAAATATATAAAAGAGAGATACATAGATAGAAAGATAGATATATAAAAAGATAGATAGAAAAATATACAAATATATAGATAAATAGAAAGACAGATAAAAAGATATGCATTTTTGTAGATAGGTAGATAGATAGATAGACACATATATAGATAGACAAATATACAAATATATAGATAAACAGATAGACAGAGAGACAGATTAAAAGATATGCATTTTTGTAGATATGCAATTAGACAGTTAGACACATAGATAGATAGACAAATAGACAGATAAATAGATAAATAGATTGATATAGAGATAGATATATATACAAAAAGATAGATAGATAGATATATATATATACAAATATATAGATGACATATAGATAGAAAGATAGATAGATCGATAGATAGATATATAGATAGATAGATAGATAGAAAAATAGATAGATAGAAAAATAAATAGATAGATAAGAAATAGATAGATAGAAAGATATACAAATAAATAGATAGTTAGATAAATAGATAGATAGACAGATAGACATATAAACAAATAGATAGATTTACAAATAGATGGATACCTAGATACACAGATATCTAGATAGTAGATAGCTAGATAATCAGATAGCCAAATAGGGAGATATAAAGTAGATAGATAGATTGAAAAAAATATAGAAAGAAAGAATGAATGAAATATAGATAGATAAATATATAGATAGATAGTTAGATAGAAAGCTAGATAGAAAGATAAATAAAAAAAATAGAAAGTTAAATAGGTAGATAGATTGATAATTAGACAAATCGGCATATAGACACACACACACACACACACACATATATATATATATATATATATATAAGATAGACATATAGATAGATTTATATATAGATAGATATATAGATAGGTAGAAATGTAGATATATAGATGGGCAATAAAAGTAGATAATAGATAAGAAGATAGGTAGATAAATAGATAGAAAAAAGATAGACATATCGATTGATTGATAAAAAGATATATAGACAGATAGATAGATAAATAAATAAATTGAAATAAAGATAGATAAATAGATAGATAGCCATATTGACTGATAGATAGGTAGACATATAGACAAATACATAGATAGATAGATAGAAAGATAGAAAGATAGTCAAATAGAAAGATAGTAGATAGAAAGATAGATAGATATATATATATATATATATATAGACAGATAGACAGATAGACAGATAGATAGATAGATAGACAATAGATAGAAATACATATAGACAGATTATTAGATAGACAAATAGAGAAAATGATAGATAAATAAATAGATAGACAGATAGACAAATAGATAGATAAATAGATAGACAAATTACTAAAAAGCTAAATAGGTAGATAGATATATAGATAAAAATATATATATATATATATAAAGATAAATAGATAGATAGATATGTAGATAGATAAATAGAGAGATAGATAGATAGATACATAGATTGATTGATAAATTTCTAGATCGATAAATAGATAGATAGATTGATATATAGTTACATAGATAAATATACAGATAAACAAATAAATATAAAGACATAGATTGATTGATAGACAAACAGACAGACAGACTGATAGATAGATAGATAGATAGACATATAGATAGATAGATAAATAAAAATATAGATAGATAGTTAGGTAGATAAATAGTTAGAGAGATACAAAGATAGATATATAGATAGATAGATTGATAGTTAGAGAGATATACATATAGACATAAATACTGATAGATAGATATACAAATAGACATATTTATATATAGATAAATAGATAGATAGATAGATAACCAAGAATAACTAGATAGATAGATAGATAAATATATAGATGTATAAATAAATCGATACATGGTTAGATAGATAAATAGATAAATACATATATAGATAGATTGATTGATAGATTGATTTATTTATTTATTTATTGAATGATTGTTTGATTGATAGATAGATGGATATTTAGATAAATAAATAGATAGATATATATATATATATATATATATATATATATATATATATATATATATATATTGTTTGATTGATAGATAGATAGATAGCCAAATAAACAAATAGATAGATTTAAAGATAGATAGAGCGATTGAAATGTAGACATATACATAGATAGATTGATGGACATTTTTATAAATTTATAGATAGAGAGATAGACAGGTAGATAGACAGATAAACATATAGCCAGATAAATAGGTAGTTAGATAGATAAATAGATAGATAGACAGAAAGATAGATATATAGATAGTAGATAGATAGATAGATAGACATATGTAGATATATTCAAATAGATAGATAGACATATAGACAAATAGGCAGATCTACAAATAGATAGATAACCTAATGGCCAGATAGTCATATGGACAGATACACCGATAGACATAAAGACGTATAGAAAGATAGGAAGATAGACAAATATATTGATCTACAGATAAATAGATAGATAGAATGATAGATAGACAGATAGACAAATAAATAAATAGACATAGACAAGTAGACAGATAGACAGATAGACAGATAGACAGATAGACAGATAGATATATAGACAGATAGACAAATATATAGATAAACATATAAACAAATAGATAGAATTAAGGTAGACAGATAGATAGATAAATAGATTGGTTGAAAGAAAGAAAGAAAGATAGATTTATAGATTGTTATATAGACATATAGACTGATAGAAAATAGATAGATAGATACATACTTATATAGATAGACATATAGACATATACACACATAGATAGATAAATAGATAGATAGAATGAGAGATAGATAGATAGACACATAGATAGATACATAGATAGATTGAAACAAAGATAGAAAGATAGAAAGATAGAAAGAAAGATAGATAGATAAATCAATAGATATACAGATCTAAAGATAGACAAGTAAACAGATAGATAGATAGATAGACAGATAGATACATAAATAGACAGATAGAAAGATAGACATATAGATAGATAGATAGATTGGCGGATAAGCAAATGGTAGATATCCAGATTGGCAAGAGATATGATAGATAGATGACAAATAGATAGAAAGATTGACAATTGATAGAGAGAATAAATAGATAGACAGATAGACATATAGACAAAAAAGACAAAATACAGATATACAGATAGACAACTAGATAGATAGACAAATAGATAGAAAGGCCGATAGATAGGTAAAAAAAATTACAGCTAGATTTTTGATAGTTAGCCAGGTAAAAAGATAGTTAGATAGACAGATAGATAGATGGACATATTGATAGATAGAAAGAAGAAAGATAGACAGATAGACAGATAGAGAGATAGAGATAGAGAGATAGATAGATACATAGATAGACAAATAGATAGATTGATTGAAATTTTTACAAATAGATAGATAGATAGAAATTTTTACAAATAGATAGAATGAAAAATCGGAAAATAGACAGATAGACAGATAGATAGACACATTGATAGATAGATAATTATATACATAAACATATAGACATATACATAGAGAGATAGAGACAAAATAGATTTATAGATAGATAGATTTGACACAATGACAGATAGACAAATAGATAGATAGATAGGTAGATAGATAGACATGTTGACAGATAAATATTTTGACACATAGATAGATAGATAGAGAGATATATAGAAAGATAGATAGATAGAAAGATATGTATATAGGCAGATAGGCAAATAGGCTGATAGAAAGATAGATAGATATATAGATAGAAAAATAGACATATATATAGTTATATAGATAGCGAGTTAGACAGATAGCGAGTTAGACAGATAGCGAGTTAGACAGATAGCTAGAATGAAAAAAAGAAAGAAAGATAAATATATAGACATATAGACAGATAGATAGAAAGAAAAAAAGATAGATTGATAGATAGATAAATAGACAGATAAATAGATAGATAGTTAATTAGATAGACACATAGATAGATAGATAGATAAACAGACCAAAAATTAAACACAAACAGATAGATAAATAAACATAGAATGATTAAAAAATTAAAAGATAGAGAGATAGTTAGATAGACAGATATACAGATAGTCATATAATCAGATAGGTAGATAGTACTATAGACAGATAGATATATGAGAGATGGTGAGATAGGCAGATAGACAGATAGAAAGAAAGAAAGATATATACATAGATAGATAGACATATATATATATGATAGATAGAATGATAAATGAATAAATAGACAAATAAATAGATAGACAGATAGATTGATTGACAGATTGAAAGATAGAAAGACAGATAGACAGATAGACATGTAGATAGATTTACATACAGATAGATAGATAGATAGACAGATGGTAAGAAATTAGATGATAGATAAACAGATAGATATATGACAATAGATAAATAGCCAGATAGATAGAAAACAAATTTATAGAAGAATTTATAAATAGATAAAAAGATAGACATATAGATAGAATGACAGATAGACATATAAACACATATATAAAAGTATAGATATACAAATAGTAATTTAGACAGATAGATAGATAGATATATCTACAGATAGATAGATATATCTACAGATAGATAGATATATCTACAGATAGATAGATTGGATGACATATCAATAGATAGACTTATAGACACATATACTTATAAACATATAGATAGATAAGCATATATACAGATAAACTTATAGACAAGTAGATAGCTAGAGAAATAGACAGAAAGATAAAGATATAGATAGACAAAAAGATAGTTAGATAGATAAACAAATAGATAGATAGACAACGAGAGATAGACATTAGTCATATAGCCAAAAGCATATATAGATATATAAATAGATGGATATTAGATGGATAGATAGATAAATAGATAGATAGAGAGAGAGATATATATATATATATATATATATATAAAATCACAAAGATAAATATAAATATAAACAGATAAATAGAAAGATATAATGATAGATAGTTAGATAGATAGACATATAGACATACATAGATGAATAGAGAGATAAATAAATTTAGTTAGATATATAGAAGATAGGTAGAAAGATAGGAAAATAGATAGATAGATAGGCATATAGAAACATAGATAGATATAAAAATAGAATGTCAGATAGATAGACAAATAGACAGATAGATTGATTAACAAATAGATAGTTAAATTGATAGATAGGTAACCATATAGCTAGATAGATAGATTGATTGATAGATAAAAAGGAATATAGATAAAAAGATAAATAAATAGACATATATATAGATAGACATGCATAAAGATAGATAAATATATATTTAGATAAATAGATAGATAGAATGATTATTAGATAGATAAATCGATAGAGAGATAGACATACATACAATTAGAAAGATAGACAAACAGACAAATAGACTGACATACAAAAAGATAGACAGACAGACAAACACATATATAGATAGATAGATTGATAGATAGATAGATAGAGATATATGTATATATATATATATACATATATATAGTTAGACAGATATAAAGATATAAATATATATAAATAGATATATGTTAAACAGATAGATAGAAGATATACATATACAGAGAGATAGACAGGTTTAAAGATAGACAATTGAAAGAAGAAAGGAGGAAAGAGATAGATAGATAGA
>JAREIK010001262.1:42500-122002 GCA_029783825.1 Sapria himalayana | reverse complement strand
CAGATAGACAGTCAGATAGATAGTGAGATAGGCAAACAGATAGATGGATAGGTGAGACAAATAGACAAATAGATAGATTGAAAGATAGAAAAAAAGAAAGACATATAAATTGATAGATAGATAGATATACAGATAGATAGACAATTAAATTGACAAATAAATATGCATAGAGATAGACTGACAGATAGACGTACAAATAGACAGAGATATAGACAGAGAGATAGACAGCCAGATACATAGATAGATTAACATACAGATAGACAGACATATTGATAGATAGATAGATAGATAAATAGATAGATAGATAAATAATAAGCAAATAGATAAATAGACATACAGATATATAGACAAAATTACAAACACATAAATAGATACATAGAGAGATATATAGACAGACAGATAGAGAGAAAGATATACATATAGATAGATATATAAATAGATAGATAGATAGACAATTAGATAGAGTGATATAGAGATACCCAAATAGACATACATATAGACAGATATATATATATATAGACAGATAGACAGAAAAATAGACAAATAGATAGATAGATATCCGAATAGATATATAGACAGACAGACAGAAGGACATATAGATAGATATATAGATAGATAGATAGATAGAGAGGCATATAGAAAGATAAATAGACAAATTGATAGTCAGATAGATGGATAGAAAGATAGATAGATAGACACATAGATATACAAATAGATATACAAATATATAGACAGATAGATAGAAAGAAATTCAGGTAGATTGACCGACATATTGATAGATAGATTGATATATAGATAGACAGATAGATAGACAAATAGATAGAGAAATAGAAAATTAGATATTCCGACAAATAGATAGCAGAAAGACAAGCAGATAGACAGATATAAATAAAGATAGATAGATAGACAGTCAGACAGACAAATAGATATAAAGACAGATAAATGGATGAATAGATAGATAGATAGCCATACACAGACAAACAGATAGCCAAATAGATAGACATATAGATAGAAAATCAAATAAACACATAGATAACCAGGCAAATAGATAGATTGATAAACACTCAGATAGATAGATGAATAGATAGATAGATAGATAGGCACACAGATAGACATACAAATAGATATACAGATAGATATACAAATAAATATACATATAAATAGACAGATAGAAAGATATATATACAGATTAATAGACAGATAGAAGATAGATAGACAGACAAATAGATAGACAGATAGATAGATAGACAGATAGATGGATAGATAGACATACAGATAAACACATAGACAGAAAGAAAGTTACATAGATAGATAGATATAAAGATAGATAGACAATTAGTTAGACAGATAAATAGATAAATAAATAGATTGATAGATATATAGATAAATAGATAGATAGATAGTAGATAGATAGATAGATAGATAAACAGACAGATTGATAGAGTATTGAAGACATCTAGACAGATATATAGATATACAAATAAATAAAAAGACAAACATATGCACAGATAGATAGACAAACACATAGATTGACAAATAGGTCAACAGATAGATATATATAGATTGATAGTCCAAAAGTTAGACAGACAGAAAGATAAATAGTTAGATAGACAAATAGACACACAAATAGGCAGATAGATAGACTAATAGATTTATAGATAGATAAACAAATAGATAGACAGACAAATAGTGAGATAGATTGATTATATAGATGGACAAATAGACATATAGATAGACAGATAGACAGACAGACATATAGATAGATAGATAGATAGATAGACAGATAAAAAAATAGATAGTAGAGATAGATAGGTGCTATAAATAAATTGAAAGATAGATATATAAATAAATAGATATATAGAAAGGCATACATACAGATAGATAGATAGATAGATAGATAGATAAATAGATAGATAGATAGACAGACAGATAGATAAACAGATCGGTAGACAAATAGATAGCTATATAGATAGATAGACAGACAAATAAACATAAAGATAGTCAGAAAAATAGACATACATTTAGATAGACAAAAAGAAAGATAGATAAACAAATAGTTATATAGACAAATAGACAGACATAGAGACAGATAGATAGACAGATAGATAGATATACAGATAGATAGTTAGATAGACAAAAAAAATATTCAAACAGTTAGCAGACAGATAGATAGATAGTCAGATAGATAAACAGACAGATGGATAGAAAAATAGGTAGATAGACAGATAGACAATTATATATATAGACATACAAATATATAGACAAATAGTCAAATAGATAGACAGATATACAGACAGATAATTAAATAATAAATAAATAGATATATAGATATATAGAAAATCATATAGAAAGATAGATAGACAGACATATACAAGAATAAATAGACAAATAGATAGACAAATAGATAAATAAACTGGCAAATAGATAGACAAACAGATAGATAGAGAGATAGACAGCAAAATAGATAGATAGATAGATAAACATATAGATTGACAGAGAGATAGACCTACAGATAGACAGACAGATATACAGATAGATAGACAGAAAGAAAGATAGATTGATTGAAAGGCACTTAGACATACATATAGATAGATAGACATACACATAGACAAACACATAGATATATAGACAAATAGACAGATAGATAGACAAACATATAGACAGACAGATAGATAAATAGAATGAAAGATAACTAGATAGATAGATAGACAGAATGATAGAAAGAAAGATATACTAACAGATAGATATAAAGATAGACATATAGATTTACATAATGTTAGCCATACAAAAAAACAAATAGACCTACAGATAGTCAAACATATAAACATATATATAGACAAAAAAAATAGACAGACAAATAAATAGACACACTGATAGATAGATAGATAGACAGACAGATAGATAGATAGATAGATAGACATACATACATATTACCAGACAGATTAATAAACAAAGAAATAGACAGATAGACAAATATATGTGCATACATATAAAAAGACAGATAGACAGACATGTAGATAGGTAGGTAGACAGACAGTTAGAGAGATTGATATACATACAAATAAATAGATAAATAGTTAGACAAATAGACAGGTAGATAGATAGATTGTTAGATCGAAAGATATACAGATAAATAGATAGATAGAAAGATAGATAGACAGATAAATAGATGAATAGACAGATAGATATATAGACAACCAGATAGACACGCAGATAGACAGACAGACAAATAGATAGATAGATAGATAGACATATAGATAGACAGATAGATAGACAGATATACAAATAGACAGACAGATAGATAGACAAATAGAAAGAAAGATTAACAAACATATAGACAGATATATAGTGATATATAAATTGATAAAAAAATAGATAGTGAGAAAGATAGACAAATAGATAGATAGGTAGATTGACATATAGATTGTCAGACAAATAGATAGACTGATAGACTGACTAATAGACATACAGATAGATAGTTAGAGACAAAAAGATAGATAGATTGATTGATAGATAGATAGATAGATAATCAGACATATTGACAGACAGATAGACATATAGATAGAAAAACTTCTAGACCGACTAATAGACAGATAGATAGATAGAAATATAGACTGACAAGATAGACAGATAGATAGACACTTGGATAGACAGATAGATATACAAACAAATCGATAGATAGATCCATATACAGATAGATATATAGAGAAACAAAGAGATAGACAAAATGATAGACATGCATCTAGATGGATAGATAAATAGATAGATAGATAGATAAACAAATAAACAAATAGATAGACAGATAGATAGATAGAAAAATGGAGCGATAAATAGATAGATTGATAGATAGATAGATAGATATAAAGATAAATAGATAGACAGAAAAATAGATAGATAGATAGACAGACAAATAGACAAATAGATAAAAAAATAGATGTCAAGTAAATAGATATATAGATAAAAAGACAAATAGACAAAGAGAGAAAGCAAAATAGATAGTAGATAGGTATACAGATATAAAGAAAGCGAGATAAATAGATAGATAGATTGACATATAGATAGATATATATATATATAGGCAACAAGAAAGATAGATAGACATATAGATAGAAAGATATATAGATAGATAGATAGATAGATAGAGAGACAGAAAGACATATAGATAAAGAATGATATAAAGATAGACAAATAAATAGATAGATAGACAAATAGACAGGTATATAGATAGATACATAGACAAATAGAGAGATAGATAGTAAGACAAATAGACAGATAGATATACAGACAGATAGACAAATAGATAGATAAATAAATATAAAGATAGATAGAAAGCTAGATCGATAGACACTTAGCTAGACAGGTAAATAGACAGATAGACAAATATATAGACAGACAAATAAACAAACAAATAAACAGACAGAAACACATGTAGATAGATAGATAGATAGATAGGTTTACATTCAAATAAATAGACAGATAGACAGATAGATAAATAGACATAAACATAGACAAATAGAAATATATAGACAATAGATAGATAGATAGATAGATAGACAAATAAGTAGACATAAACATAAACATAGACATAAACATAAACATAAACATAGACACATAGATAGATAAATAGACAGACAGATAGTTAGATAGATAGATAGACAAATAAATAGATAGATAGACAGATAGACAGAAAGATAAATAGATAGATAGACATAAAGATAAATAAAAAAATAAACAATTAGATATTTAGATATATAGACAACAGATAGATATATTGATAGACTGATAGATAAATAAATAGAAATATAGACGAATAGAGAGATATATTGATATACAGATAGATAGACAAAAAGAAGGTTAAAAAGATAGATGGATAGACATACAGATACATAGATAGATAAATAGATAGACAAATAGACAAATAGATAGATAGACGGATATACACACAAATAGATAGACAAAAATATAGACAAATAGACAAACATAAAGATAGATAGATAGACAAAAAGATAGATAAACAGATAAATTGATGGATAGACAAATAGATATTCAAATAGATAGCACACAGATAGAGAGACATATAGGTATATAGATAGATAGACAGATAGCAAGACTTATAGATAGATAGATTGACATACATATAGACACATAGATAGATAGACAAATAGACAGACAAAAAGATAGACATATAGAATAACACATAGATAGATAAATAAATAGACAGATAGATAGATAAAAAAAGAAATAGACATATAGTTAGACAGACAGATAGATAGACAGATAGACATTAAGATAGACAGACATATAGATAGGCTGATAGAAAGATTAATAGATAGATAGAAAGATAGATAGACAGATAGACAAACAACTAGAAAGATAGAAATATAAAAAGATTGACAAACAGATAGACATGTGTATATACATATAAATAAATAGATCAATAGACAGACAGATAGGTAAATAGATAGATAGAACATAGATAGACAGATATACCAACATATAGATATATAGATTAACAGACAGATAGATAGACAAATATTATATAGATAAAAAAATATAAAAAGACAGCCATATTGAATTATAGTAGATAGACAAATAAACAGACGAATCGACTGATAGATAGACAAAAAGATAGACAAAAAAAATAGAAAGATCGATAGACATACAGATAGATAGACAAACAGATAGACAGACAAATATACAGACAAATAGATAGATAAATAGATAGACAGATATATATACGGATAGATAGAAATATAGACAGACAAAAATATAGATAAATACATTGATAAATAGATAGACAGATATAAAGTCAACCAGATAGATAAACAAATAGATAAAAATATAGACATACGGATAGATAGACAAACAGAAAGAAAGATAGATATATATAAAGATTGATAGACAAACAGATTTATAGACAAATAAAAAAATGGATATACAAATAGATAAACAAATAGATATAAAGATAGATAACCAAATACATCGACCGTAAGAAAGATAGATAGACAGATAGATAGACAAACATATAGAAAGAGAGATACATAGATAGATAGATAGATAGACAAACATATAGATAAACAAATACATAGATAGATAGATAGATAGACATATATACAGACTGATAGAGAGATAGATAGATAGAGAGATAGATAGATAGACATATAGATAAAATGATAGGCAAACTAATAGACAAATTGATAGATCGACCGATAGATAAATTGATAGATAGATAGATAGATGGACAGATTGACAGACATATAGACAAATAGACACATAGAAAATTAGATAGAGAGTGATTTACACACAAATATATAGACAGATATATAGATAGATAGACATATAGATTAACAAAAAGATAGACAGAAAGATAAATAGACAATTAGACCGATAGATAAATAGATAGACAGATAGACAAATAAATAGTCAGATAGATAGACAGATAGACAGAAAGATAGACACATAAATAGATAGACAGATAGAGAGACAAATAGACATATAGATTGATAGACAGATAGACTGATAAATAGACAAACAAATAAACAGATAGATAGATAAACAGATAGATAACACTAAAAGAAAAATTCATTTTAGCTAGGGAATTTTTGCTAGGGATCAATCCCTAGCTAAATTGCAATGGATTAGCTAGGATATAGCAAGGGATTAATGTTATTTTTTCGAAAAAAAATAGTAACGGATTAGCGATGAAAAATTTTTCATAAATTTCGTAAAAAAAAGTGGGGAATTTAGTGATGAATTAGCGATGGAAGATTTTCGTAAAATCCGTTAAAGAAAAGTGGGGTTTTTATCGATGAAATTAACTATGGATTAGAAATGAAAAATTTACGTAAATTCCTCTGAATAAAAGTGTGGAATTTACAGATGGATTAACGATGGAATATATTTTGTTAATACTTGCCATTATTTAGCGATAAATTTAGTGAAAATTTTTCCTAACTAATACAAGCCATTATTTAGCGATTGATTTAACGAGAGATTTTCCCTCGCTAATAATATTTATCATTTAGTGATGGATTTAGCGACGAAATTTCCCTTGCTAATAAAATTGATGATTTATTGACGGATTTAGAGACAGAAATTCTCTTAATAATAAAATCCATGATTTCGTGATGGATTTAGAGATGAAATTTCCCTTGCTAATAAAATCCATGATTTAGTGATAGATTTAGCTATCAAATTTCCCTTACTAATTGAATTCATGATTTAGCAATGGATTTAGCAATATAATTTCCCTTGATAATAGAACCAATGATTTAGTGACAGATTTAGAGATGAAATTTCTCATGCTAATAAAATCTATGATTTAGCGATGGATTTTCTCGAGCTAGTAAAATATGTAATATAGCGATGAATTTTCCCTACTTTATAAAATTCGTAATTTAGCTATAGATTTAATGACGGCATTTCCCTAGTCAATATTTATTTATATAATTTTTTTATTTTTTATTATTTTTAATATTTTATTTAATTTTGTTTATTAAATGTATGTTAATGGTCTATAGATGAGCAATCCTTGAAACATACATTCTCCTCATAAAATCATAACAAAATAATATTATAAATAAATAATTTTAAAAATATCCAAATACAAAAAGCAATTATATATATTAATAAGGACTAAATTAACTATTTTTATGATGTATTAATTTTTTATAAAATTATACAAAAAATTTTTCTAAAATTTTAAGATAAGAAATTTAAAATTTTGAATTAAAGTAACATTAACTAATAAATTCAATAAGTATAATAATTTTTTTCTTTATTTTAAAAATTAAATTAACATATATTAAAATTTCTATTAATATAAATATAAATTAATTCATTGTATAATAAAATAAAAAATATTTTATAAATTATCTGAATTGATGAATAAACTAGTAAAAATTAATATTATTATAAGTAAAAAAAATGTATTATCATAGAAAACTTTTAAATAAATAAATAATACAATATTTGAAAATCTTGAAATATGATATAAATATAATTTTTTTAATAAAGTTAAAAGAAAATAAATTAATATTTATAAATAAATACATAAATGTTTGCTCTTAAAAAAATTTATACGAATTAAACAATTGAGTAATATTTTGACTATTAGCTTTTAACATTAAGTTTTTATTAAAATAATAAATATAACTTATTTTAATTATCTTCTCACTTTAAGTAATTTATTGAATTTTAAAAATTATCAATAATATCAAATAATATGAAATTTTAGGGCTTTAAAATTATTTTATATTATTTTCGTATAAAGTAATACGAATTCTTAAAAATTTAAAACAATAAAATATAAATTTTTATATATTTTTTTACATTAATAGTATTCTATAACTCTTAAGCAAGTGACTAGAAGGCAAATCATCTTTTCATTTATGTTTTATTATATGGAGTTTATTAATTTTGTACCTATTTGCTTTTTTTACAAGGCAAATCATATTTTTTTATTATTTATATAATTATTGTTTATATTAATATTATAATAAAAAATTTTAAGGTGTTTATTTTTCATTTGTACCATGCAACATGCACATTAATTTTGTTTGAAAAAATTTTTATAATGAATAAAATTAATTAGTCTTTTTGATTATATATATATATATATTATTTATTTAATGTTATAATAATTAAAAATATAAAAAAATTGATTATCTTCTTCAACACCGATTATCTTCTTCGACATAGATGCTTAATTGACGGGAACCTCCACAGAAAGCCATCCATCCCTTGACACCGATGCTACAACATATATTCAATTTCGAGGTTTAAGTTTTTAATTTTTATTTGATTTGAGATACGTTTTATATATTTATTCTTCATCGATTAACTTGATTAAGCTTAAGTTTTATTGTTTCCGAAAATCTTCTTTTTTATTCACCATTATGTTCTTGGATTGTCTATATATACTTAATCGTATACATACTTCATGCAAATGTGATATAATGCATTTTCATTATATGAATTTTGATTGTGCATAGTAGGTATGCTGAATTAAAAAATTTTTCAATATAAATAACTACATACAAAAATAGTATACATAAATATAAGTTTGCTTAAAATAAGTGTGTTTAAACATAACTATATATATATATATATATATATATATAACTATAAAAAAAGTATACATAAACTATTTAAACATGATTATATCTATAATTTTTTTATTACCATAGATGTGAAATGAAAAAATTGTTATGCATTGTTTGGGCATGTTGGTTTTAAGTGGGTGAACTACTTTATCATGTTTTGGCTGATTTTGATGCTATAGTTTACTGGTATCTTTTTTTTTATTATGGTTATAAATATTTCTATTTAAAACTTCAATTATTCATGGCCCATTGCTAATGTTTTTGTTCATGGGTATTCTTGAGTGAGGAGCACAAAAAAATGCATATGTTCTTGATTAATTATCTATATTGCATGAAGAGCACAAAAAGATGATTCTAATAATTATTCTAAAAAATTTTTTTTATAATAATTATTCAAAAACAAATAGTTTTAATCTGTATTTTGCTATTTTATGATTGATAAAAGGAGAGTGTGTATGATCATAATTTGTGTTATTTATGGTATGTTTTTTTAGGAGTGTATTTTTTGATTGTGTAAGTTTTTTGTTTTGTTCATTTATTTTATGGAAGTGTGTATATGTGTTTATTAATTTTTGCATTATTAAAATTACTATGTGCTATGAATTTAACATCATTTTTGAAAAATCCAGAAAACCCATTATGGTTAAATCATTCATAATTATTGTAGTGTGTATGTGCGGGTGTGTGTAATACAAAAATGTGAATATTTATATATATTTTTTCTATTTTATTAATTCAACTTTATTATATATAGTTTGGAAAAAATAAAAAATAATTTTGTGATTTAATTCAAAATTATCATATTTAATTAACTGGTTTGGTATTTGAGGTATAATATTTTTCAAATAGGTTTGAACCCATTGATAGTTATATTTTGATAACCTTTTGAGATTGGATGGCATATCAATTGAATATTCATGTCTTTGCTTGCTCTATTGATTTATTGTTGTTAGGTAACCAAATTTTTTGATTGATTAATCTTGTCATAGAGAAAATATTATCATTAAAGGAGACCATAGTTAGTCTTTCAAGATAGTTTCTCAAAAGAAGATGATTTGTAAAACATATATTACCAACCTCAAGACCATTTACCTTGTAAAAAAATGTATATTGATGTTGTTTCATGGTTGATGTGTGAGATACATATATCACTGTGCTCTATCAAATCAAGGAAGTTTTCAACAATGGCAAATCAACCACCCAAACAAATGTTCTAACAAATGGATTCCTATATGTTGCAAGTTGATACTCATCTATTATTAATCTTACACAATTGGTAACTAATCTACCCTTTATACTCTATTTGCAATTAGATACTCGTCTATTAGTAAGCTTTCTCAATTTAACTATAATATATATTTTTATTTTTTATTAATGAGAAAGTATGATGAAATATACTATAGACCGTGTTAAAGATAAAGCATAGAAAAATATTATCTCATCTATAAATGAGCATTCTCATTTGAAAGCAGATACTAATTTGTGGTAGTAGCAATACAAGAAGAAGAAGTAGTAGAAAAAGATGAAGAAGAAGCAGTAAGAGAATGAGAAAAAGGTTAAGATGATGAAGAAATTAGAGTAGCCTTATAGATTTTAAGTAGTAATTACATGCATTACAAGAAATCCTAATCATTCTAATCATCAAATAGAAAAAAATATTAGGCTTGCATCTCTTAAATTACAAAATAAAAAAACAAAAACAAGTTAATATTATGCCTTAATACCACTAAAAGGTAGGAATATTGCTCTGAAAAGTATTTTCTTAAATTAGTTTGATTTTAAAATTTTATTAAATATATTTTCTTAACAATGAAAGTACTATTCTTTATAATTTGTTGCATCCAAAAACTGCGCTAACTTTTATCTAACTTTGCAAAAAAAAAATGAATTCCTCTACAACACTAATAATAATAATAATACTTAATATTTTCATACTTAATATATATATATATATATGTGTGTGTGTGTGTGTGTATGTATATATACATATATATAATGGATAATTGTGTTATGGAATCCAAAAAAAATTATCTATTATTTGGGTTATATTTTAGTACCTATATTCGGATACTCATAAATATCCCAATATATTAAAAAAGAACATTATGCATAAACTTGTTTCAGCTTACTCAGTATGCAAAAACGAGTTAATGCATATGTTTATGCATACGGAGTATTTATGAACTTGATATGCATTTGTTTTTGCTTACGAAATAATGAGTTTCTATATAAACTCATATGCATACTTGAGTATATGCATTCCGTATGATAAAAGGAAGGTAATTATCAGTATAAGAATTTGGAAGACCCAAATCATAAATATTTTGGATTTGAGTCCCCAAATGTTATATTAAAATTAAAAATTATAAAAAAATATAATTATTTTCACGTTGGTTCCCCTTAACATTTTTTCTTATAATATTATAACTTTTATCCACTTTTGTTGCACTGAAATGCATCAACTTTGTTTATCTCACATAAGTTTTAAAAAATTTAAATCTAAAATAATAGTTCCAGAAATCAAAATTCAATTTTTGATTCTCATAGAGTTTACCAAAATATACTTCTTCAAATAAAATTAATAGGTTAAACCCCATGGCTTACACCCATTTAATGATGCCACCAACCATCCAACTAGTAACTTTTTAGAAATCTTGGATTCAAAAATCTTTATCATTATAATGAAAGTAGGATTTGATTATTTTAAGTATTTAGAATTATAAGTATTTGTGTAACTATATGTATACCCACATGTAACTATATTTATAATTATATGTATAATAACATACAATATTATATTTAACTATATGTGTATAACTATGTATAAATATTTGTATAACTATAGATAAATATTTGTATAATTATATAACACTCTATAACATTAAATATCACTATATTTATAACTATGTATACATATATGTAAATCTATATATTTATTGATAACTTTATAAATTTGTGTATAACTATTTGTATGAATTTATTTATATATAACTATTTGTTTAAATATATAAAAATATTAATAGCTATATATACTATATGTATAATAACATATAATTATAAATAATTGTATATTATCATATATAACTATAACAACTTTATACATAATTATATTTAAATATATAATTTATATCTTATATTTAATATACATTTGTATATATTAGTATATACAAATGTATTTTACTATATCTATACCTTATACATATCTATATGTATAAACATATATCTATCGATATATCTATCTATATTTTTATCAATATATTTAACAATCTATCTATCAATGTGTCTATTAATCTATCAATCAATTAATCAATTAATCAATTAATCAATTAATCAAGTAATCAATCTATCTATTTATCTATCTAATAATCTATCTATCAATTTATGTATATAATGATCTATCTATCAATTTATGTATCTATCTCTCTAAGTATTTATCTATTTATCTATCTATTTATTTGTCTATCAACATGTCTATTAATTTGTCAATTTATCTATCTATCAATATATCTTTTAATTTATCTTTCAATCTATCATTCAATCTATCTATCTATCAATCTATCTAATATGTCTATCTATTTGTATAACTATCGGTCTATCTATCTCTCAGTATAACTACCTGTCTATCTCTCTATCACTCTTTCTATCTATCTATCTATTTAAGTATCTTTTTATCTATCTATATGTCTATCTATTTTACAATCTACCAATAAATCAATCAATAAATCTATATATCCATATATCTACCTATAAATATGTCTATGAAACTATCTTTCTATCTATTTGATTTTCTTTCTATATTTGTATCTATCTGTCTATATATCTATTTCATGTCTAACTATCTATCTATCTCTATGTATGTGCATCTATCTATGTGTATATTATATGTCTATCTATTTGTTAGTCTATTTGTCTATGTGTCTTTCTGCCTGACTATGTGTCTTAGTGACTATTTTTCAACCTAACTATATATTTTTTTTATTTGTCTATTTGTTTGTTTATTTGTCTATTTATCTATTTTTCTATCTATCTACTTGTAAATCTCTCTATCTAACTATATATATATATATCTATCTATCTATCTATATGCATTTTAATTTGTCTATTAATCAATCTATTTATCTCCCTAACAATCTGTCTATCAATCAACTATTTATCTCACTATCTATCATTATATATATCTATCTATTTATCTATTTATCAATTTATCTATCTATTTTTTATCTATCTATCTATCTATTTATATATCTATCTATCTTTCTATATATTTTTCTATCTATTTTTCTATCTATCTATCAGTCTATATATTTTTCTATCTATCTGTTTATCTATTTAACTATCTATATATGTATATATCTGTTTATCTATTTGTCTAATAATCTATCTATCTATCAATATATATGTTTTTCTATATTTCTATTAATTTCTCTATCTATCTGTCTATTTATATGTCTATCAATCTACATATCTATCTTCTTGTCTATTTTTCTATCAACCTATATATCAATCTATGTGTATATCTATTTTTCTATCTATCTATCTTTCAATCTTTATATCTATCTATCTATATATTTGTCTATCTATCTATCTGTCTTTCTATCTATCAATCTATCTATAAAACTATCTATTAATCTGTCTATCAATTAGTCAATCAAATTGTCTATCTATCTATCTATCTATATGGCGATCTATCTATATGACTATAAGTAAATCTATCTACCTATCTGTTAGTCCTACTATATGTCTATTTGTCTGTCTATACATCGATATATAGGGTTGTCTATCTGTCTATCAACCTTTTTATTTAACTGTATATCTATTTGTTTGTGTGTTTGTCTATTTGTGTATCTACTTATCTATTTATTTGTCTAATAATTTGTCTAATAATTTGTCTATCTATCTATCTTCTTGTATATCTATCTATTTATCTTTCTATCTATCTATCTGTGTATATATCTATTTATCTTTCTATCTATCTATCTGTGTATATATCTATTTATCTATCTATTTATCTATGAATCAGTCTATATAGATAGGTATCTATTTTTCTATCTATATGTATATCAATCTATCTCTCAAACTCTATCAATCTATCTATCAATCTATCCATCTATCAATAAATTTATATATCAATCAATCATTTTATCTATTTATTTATCTATTTGTCTATATATCGATCTATATTTTTATCTATTGTCTATCTATCTGTATATCTATTTGTCTATGTTTCTATCTATGTATTTGCTAATAATATACAAATTTATCTTTTAATCTATTTATCTATCTATCTTTCTTTCTATCTGTATATCTATCTATCTATCTAACTGTCAATTTAATTTTCAATCAATCAATCAATCAATCATTCTATCTATCAATCTTTCTATTAATCGATTAATCTATCTTTCTATCTATTTTTCTATTTAGTTACTTATCTATATTTCTACCTATGTATCTTTCTATCTATCTATAAATCTATCTATCTATTTATCTATCTATCTATCTATCTAATAATCTTACTAATAATCTATCTATCTATTTGTTTATCTATCTATCTATCTATTATTCAATCAACCTATATATCAATTTTTCTATAAATCTATCCATCTAACTATTTTAAAATCAATCTATCAATCTGCTTATAAATTTGTGTATCAATTAATCTATCTATGTATATCTATTTATAAATCTATTTTTATAACTATCTAACTATCTGTCTGTCTGTCTATATATCTATCTATCTAAGTGTCTATCTATCTATTTATCTATCTATATGTAAATCTATCTATCTATCAATTTGTTTATCAATCTATTTATCTATCTAGCTATCAATGTGTCTATCAATCTAACTTTCAAACTATCTTTCTATATAATTGTTTATCTATATATTTATGTGTCTGGCTATATGTCTATCTATTTGTCTATCAATCTATCTGTCTAGATGTCTATTTGACAATCTATCTATGTTTCTTTCTATCTATTTATCGATCGATCTATCTATTCATTTATCTATTAGTATATCTTTTTCTTTGCCTTAGTATTTTTCAGCCTGGATATCTATCTAACTGATTTGATGTCTACGTGACTTTTGGTCTATCTATTTATTTGTTTGTCTAGTTGTCTTGCTATTTGTTTGTTTGACTATCTATCTATCTATCTATCTTTCTTTCTTTCTTTTATTCATTATATATATATGTACATAAAAATGTCTATCAATCAATCAACCCATCTGGCTACCTATCTTTTTATCTATATGACTATCTATTTATCTATCTATCTATTTTGTATATCTACTTGTTTGTATGTCTATTATTCTACCTATCTATCTCTCTATTTCATTGTCAATTTGTCTATCTATCAATCTATCTGCCTACCTATGTATATAATAATATATCTATCTATCTGTATATCTCTCTATCTATCTATCAATCTTTATTTATATCTATCTATCTATTTATCAATTTATCTATAAATTGCTCTATCAATCTATATATCAATTTGCTTCAATTATTCTATCTATCTATCTAAATATCTGTGTATCTATATGTATATCTATCTGTCTATCTATATGTCTATCTATCTATCTATATATCTATCGATCTATCTATCTAATAATCTATAAATGAATCTATCTTTCTTTCTTTCTTTCTTTTTATCTATCTCTAATCAATCAATCTATCTATGTGTAAATCAATTTGTCTATAATCTTTCTATCAATCTATTTATTAATTTATCTATCAATCAATCTTTCTATCAATCGATCTATTTACATTTTAATCTATATGTCTAAATGTTTGTCTATATATATATCTATCTATATTTATATCTGTATGTCTATATATCTATCTATCTATTTGTCTATCTATTTATATGTCTATCTATCTATCTATTTATCTATTTATCTATTTATCTATTTATCTATCTATCTATCTATATAAAAATCTATATATCTATCAATATATCTATCTCTCTATCTATCTATCTATTTATCTATCAACATGTCTATCAATTTTTCTATCAAATTATCTATCAATCTATCTATCAATTTAATTATAGATCTATCTTTCAATCTTTTTAAGAATCAATCTATCTATATGTTTATATATTTGTATATCACTATATATATCAATCTATTTATATATCTATCTATCTATATATCTATTTGTCTATCTATCTTTATATCTTTTTGACTATACATATATATATATCTATCTGTCTTTCAATCTTTCTATAAATCAATCTAACTTTCAATCAAATTTTCTATCAATTTGTTAATCAAAATATCTAGCTATCTATTTCTCTATCTGTCTATCCGTGTGTATGTCTAATTGTCTGTATGTCTGTCTATCTATTTGTTTAACAATTTGTCTATCTAAATGTTTATCTATCTATCTATTTACTTGTTTAACAATTTGTCTATCTAAATGTTTATCTATCTGTCTATGTACCTGCCTATATATATGTGAATATATATATATATATATATATATATATATATATATATATATATATATATATATATATATATATATATATATATATGTCTATCTATCAGTCTATCTACCTATCGATATATTTGGTGATCTATTTGTCTTTCTATATGTCTATATTTTCTCAATCTATTGTTTTATATATCTGTCTATCTATCAGACTATCTACATATCTATTTTTTGTCTATCTGTGTGTTTATCAATCAATATATCTAGCTATCAATTTGTTTATCAATATGCCTATCAATTTGTCTATCAATATGTCTTTCGATCTATCTATAAATTTGATTATCAATTTGTCTATTAATCTGTCTATCTAAATGTATATTTTCTTTTTATTTATATGTCTATCTTTTTTTCTATCTATTATCTATCTATCTATCTATTTTTCTATCAAATTATCAATAAATAAATATATTTATATATCTATCTTTATCTAATTATCTATTTATGTATATGTCTATCTATCTATCTATCTATATATCTATTATTAATATGTCTATCTATCTATCTATATATCTATTATTAATATGTCTATCTATCTATCTTTCTGTCTGTCTGTCTGTCTATTTATCTATCAAATAATCTTTCTATCTATCTTTCTATCTATCAATCTATCTATTTGCCTATTTATTTGTATATGTATTTGTCTATCTTTCTATCTACAAATATTGTATCTATATGTTTATCAATATGTCTATCTATCTATCTATTAATTTATCTATCAATATGCCAATCAATATCTCAATCAATCTATCAATAAATATGTCTATCATTCTTTCTATCTATATGTCTATCTATCCATCTATCTATATATATGTCTATCTATCATTTTATCTCTTTGTCTATATATATATATATATATATATATCTATTTATCGGTCTATATATCTATGTATTTATCTATCAATCTATCCATCAATATATTTCTCAATATATCTTTCTATCTAACTATCTATCAGTCTATTTTTGTATATGTATTTCTATCTATCTATCTATCTATTTGCCTATCTTTATGTCTATCAATCTATTTATCAATTTTTCTACCTATTCGTCTATCTATCAGTCTATCTATTTATCAATATATATATCTATATATCTATCTAATATTTTGTATATCTTTCTATCTATTTGTATATCAATATATCTATCTTATTGTTTATTAATCTATTTATCTCTGTCTATCAATCTATCTATCTATCAATATTTCAATCTGTCTAATAATATGTCTTTCAATTTGTTAATCAAACTATTCATCTATCTTTTTATCTATTTGTCTTCTATCAATCTATCAATCTATATGTTTATCTGTCTCTCTGTCTATCTTTCAATCTATCTATCTATCAATTTTTCTATTTGTTTGTTTATCACTCTATCTATCTATTTTTCTATCTATTTGTCTATCTATCTGGCTATCTTTATATCTTTCTTTCTATTTTTCTATCTCTCTATCTATCAATCTATATATCTATCTATTTATCTATCAAAATCTTTGTCAATCTATCTGTTTAACTATCTATCTTTTTTCTATCTATTTATTTGTCTATCTATTTGTCTATCTATCTAATTATATATCTATCTATCATTTTTTTCTATCAATCTGTCTATCAATCTGTCTATCAAATTGTAATTTTTATTTGTCTATCTATCTATATATCGGTCTGTCTATCTATCTATCTATTTATTTTCTATCTATATATCAGCTATTTATCTGCTATATATTGTCTATTTTTTTATCTATCTAATAATTTGTTTATTTTTTAAATATCTATCAATTTATCAATGAATTTATTTATCTATCTGTCTATCTATTTTTCAATCTATCTATTTATTTATCTGGCTATCTATTTTTCAATCTATCTATCTATTTATCTAGTTGTCTCTTTGTTTATCTATCTATCTATCTATTTTAAAATCTATCTATCTTTTTATCTCTCTATAATTCTATTTGTCAATCTATCTTTCTATCTCACAACCGATTATCTCTCTATATGTTTTTCTATCTCTTTGTTTGTATTTAGATCTATTTGTCTATTTATGTATCTCTCTATATATCTATATGTATATCTATCTATCTATCTGTCTATCTTTCTATCTGTTAATCTGTCAATTTGTCTATATTTCTATTAGTCTTTCAGTTTATCTTTCTTTCTTTCTTTCTATTTGTATATATATCTAATTGTCTATCTTTATATATGTCTATTTGTCTATCTGTTTATCTATTTATATTACTATTTGTAAATACCTCTATCTATTTATCTATCTATCAATGTATCCGTATCTCTATTAATCTGTCTATCTATCTATCTATTTATCTATCAGTCTATATATATATATATATATATATATATATATATGTATGACTATTTGTCTATTTTTATATCTATATATCTATCAATCTACCTGTCTATCTATCTTTCTATATATTTGTCTATCTATCTTTCTCTTAATCTATCTGTCAATCTATCTATTTATCTATCTATCTATTTTTCTATTTATTTATCTATCTATCTATCCATCTATCTATCTATTTATATATCTATCTATCAGCATATCCATTTATCTATCTATCTATGAATACATATTTAAATCTACCTATCAATCTATTTATAAAATTTATCTATTTGTCTATTTGTATGTCTACTAGTCTTTTTGTCTATCTATATGTCTTTGTGTCTACTTGCTTATTTGTCTATCTGTCTGTCTGTGTGCTAGTCTATTTGTCACTCTATATCTCTATCTATCTATATATCTACCTATCTGTCCTAAAATTTATATAGTATTCTGTCTATCCATCTATCTTTCTATATATCTAGTTGTTTATCTATCTATCTAACTATCTATCTTTTTGTTAGTCTATCTTTTTGTCTATCTATTTGTCTTTATGTTTATCTATCTGTATATCTATCTATCTAAAAATATGGCTATCTATATATGTATCTATCTGACTATGTATCTATTTGTTAATCTATCTATCTATTTATCTAACTATCTATTTATCTATCTATCTATCAATTTGTCTTTCAAATTGTTTATCAATCTGTCAATCAATCTATCTATATGTCTATCTATCTTTTAATAAATCTATATATCTTTTTGTCTATATATTTGTTTATCTATTTGTCTTTCTATTTGTCTATCTATATGTCTATTTATTTATTTATTTATCAATTTATCTATATCTATCTATCAATATAACTCCCTATCTACATGTTTATCTAAATGTCTATCTATTTGTCTATCTATATGTCTATCTATAAGTATATCTATCTTTCTATCTTTCTATCTATCTATGAATTTTCTAGTCTTTCTATTTATCTTTCTATCTACATTATAAGAAAATGTCAGTTTAGCAATGGAAATTTAGCTAGAGAAAAATCCCTAGCTAACTAGTGAGCATTTAGCTAAAGAATAACAAAAGATTTTTGATTCTATATTGAAATAAATTTTAGTGATGGATTTGGGATGGAAATTTTAGTAGATTTCAACATAAAGAAAACATGGAAATTTAGCGATGGATATAGTGACAGAATATCACTAGCTAATTAGAGCGAGACAAAATCTGTCGTTAATATTTTTGCATAAACCCATGCAAAGAAAAGCTATAATTTAGTGATGGATTTAGCTACCTAATTTCTCTAGCTAATTAGTTTGGTGCAAAATCTATCGGTATATAATTATCAAATAAAAATATTACTCTTTTATACTTTATTGCAAGTGATTATTTCTTAAATTTTATTTTTCACAAAATATATCCATTTAGCTAGAGTTTTTCCCTAGCTATTTGCACTGGGGATAATTTCCCTCTCTAATCTTTAATGATTTAATTTTTTTTAAATTTATTATTTGTTTTAATAATTTATTTAATTTTGTATATTAAATGTATGGCATTGTCTATAGTTGAGCAATCCTTGAAAGACACATTCTCCTCATAAAATTATAAAAATAGGATTTCATAAATAATAATTTATTAATATATAAATACAAAAAATTTTATGATTATAGGACTAAGATAACTATTTTAATGAGTATAAAAGTTTTAAAAAATTATACCAAAAATTTTCTAAATTTTTTATTTAAGAAACTTACATATTTTTATTAAAATAAAATTAAATAATTAATTCTATAATTATAATAATTTGTAAATATAATTTTAAAAATAAATGAACATACATTAAAATTTGTACTAATAAAAAGCTAAAATAATTTATTGTATGATTAAATAAAAAATATTTACAAAAATACTTGAATTAACGAATAAACTAATAAATATTAATATTATTTTAGGTATAAAAATAAAATTTTATTTTTATAGGAAACTTTTAAAAAAATATTTAAAATTTTTCATTAAATTTAAAAGAAAATAAATTTATAGTTAAATATAAATACATAGGTATTTGCTCATACTAAAATTTTTAAGAATTAAACAATTAAGTAATATTTTTACTATTAGCTTTTAATATTAAGTCTTTATTAAAATAATATTTATAATTTTTTTAATAATCTTCTCGCATTTAGTAATTTCTAGAATTTTATATATTATAAATGATATCTAATAATATGAAATTTTATGCCTTTAAAATTATTTTATATTATCTTTATATAAATTAATATGAATTCTTAAAAATGTATAACCATACAATATATACATTTATATATTTTTTAACTTAAAGAGTATTTATAATTCTTAGGAGAGTGGCTTGAAAACCAACCATCTTTTCATGTGTGCCTTGCTATATAAAGTTTATACATTTTGTAGCCATGATTTTTTTTAGTTGGAAGACCAAACATCTATTTTTTGAAATTGTTTATATATTTATTGTTTAATTTAATTAATAATTAAAAATTGTAAGGTGTTTTTTTTAATTTGTGCCTTGCTACACACACATGAACTTGTTGAAGATAATTTATTAAGTAAAAAAAAGATGAGTATTTATGTTTTATATTTATTTATTGTTAATTAAATGTTTTGATAATTAAAATTTTAAACATTTATGGAATTTAATACTTATAAAAAAGTGTATCTGATTGTGCAAAGGCAACTCTAAGTCTCTAACTAATGCCATCCACCTCTCTTTCTCGACATGGATAAATCAAAATGAAACCTAATAGTGGAAGCGATTTCCTTCAGCAATGAGTTTCTTGTCGATTTGAGGTACACTTTCTACCCTAATATAATCATCATCTGCAAGCATTTTTGAAATACGGGATAGATGATCACAAGGGAGAACTATCAAAGATATCATGCCAGTCGTGCTTCCTCGATCTTCTTCTAGAAGTTTTATGCACAGCTTCATCATCCATATCTTAATACCTTCTTCAACTTCACAACCACCCACCATTGGAATGCAATATATGACAAGAACGATAGCATATATTCATTCCGGTAAGCACCATGTAATATCTTCTCATCAAATTTTGAATTTGTGATGCCTCCACTTTATTACATTGTTAGCGGCAAGTCAATCCCAAGCAATCATATTTTTGAGTACCTATGATAAGTGATTTACTTGGTAAGAACCATTGAGGTACTGGGATATCAATAAGTAGAATAGATAGACGTAATCAAGCAATTCTTGAAAAGTTTGAGAGTTTCATTCGAACTTTTATTCATGAGTTATAATTTTTTGGGAAATAAGGTAGGTTGAGTGGAAGACGTGCATGTTCCACAACACCTGGCAGAAGCTAGGTGGCCCTAGAATCCCATGGTGGCGGCATGGTGCTTTTGGGAAGATGAGTAGGTTGTTGTCAGGTAGATACTTTATGTTAAATTGGTTTTGATCAAGGGTATGCTCATCAAGTAAAACTCCTTAACATGATCAAATTATATAGGATCAACCAAATTTTTTATTCATTATCAAGTTCTTGACTTGTGCTCAACTACTTAAGATCAACTTAACCTTTCTAACCTTTTTAAAAAGCATGTAATTCACATAAAGATATCTCTATAGTTTTTCATATATTGTATTTTTTAATCATACAATATACTAGTAATCAAAATTATATTTGTGTTGAGTTACATAAACTATAATTATCAGTCAGTGATAATCTATATATCACATCCAAATCTAATCAATTATATATTGTCATGTAATTTATTAGCAAGATTTACTTAAATGAACTCATAATTATTATTTAGTTCTTGTGAGTCAGTTACATATTGTTGGTCAATTCCGCTCCCACAATTGTGATTCAGAAGAAGAGAACAACAAAGAACAATAAACAATATATATTCCACAACCACAATCCAACCACGACAGAATCAAAAAAAAACAAAAGAGAAACTACATCTGAAATGCACGAAATAACATGGTTCACTAGTTGGTCAACACGACTAGCTACATCCACCAGAAAAATGCTTATGTATTTACAGATAATAAGCAAAATAGATGTCCAAAATGTTTTATAGTTTATTAATTTTGTTTAAATTTTTTAACATTTTTCTTTGACTTTATATATACATATCTAGTTTGGACAATTTGGTCGAGATCCTAATTTTTATGAGATTTTTAGGTGGATGAATGTGAAGAATGCAGATTGTTAGCTTGTTGACAAAAAGTCTCAGATTATTACTTTAAGAATCTATTATATTAATAATATTTTATAAAACTACAAAAATTTTTAAAAGTAGTTTGGAATCCAAAATATTAAATTTATTTTATGTATATCTAGAAAAGTATTTTTTTCTATTTTTTCACGGGAACTCAGTGAGGAACGTGTAAGAGCTGCTTCTCAACAAGTTGAGGGTTCTATGGATCTTCAACCAATTGATTATGATCCTATCTATTTGGAGATGATAAAAGGTCATAAGAAGCAGCAAGTGTATGGCATCGGTTCAAAGGGAGTGATATTTTATTGTAGTAGTCATGCTTCTAATTCATCTGTCATAGCAATGGTGGTTCAGTTGGTCGAACAAAAAGTAATAGAAACAAATGAACATTTTGAAGTTATGGAGACCGAAATTAAAGAGAATGATGAGCAGATTTCTCATTTGAAGGAGCAAATACAAAAAATGAAAGAAGAGAAGAATGAGCAGTTTACTCATTTGAAGGAATAAATGCAAAAATTAAAAGAAATGAATGAAGAGATGAAAGAAATGAATGATGAGATTATAGAAATTATGATTGTAATGAAATAGAAAATCTTTTATATGGAGTCAGTTAGCAGCCTTGGCGCGACAGATAGAATTCTTAGAACCAGCTGTGAAACCACATAGGAGAGGCTATCAAAAATATACCAACTAATTATGAGGATGAATTTGTATCAGAGTTATTTCTGAACTATTTTTAATTTTGTCAATGTGTAGATAAATAGGATGAGACTTTTTTGGTGGTATCATTTTTTCTTTATTCTAGTTTTGTTTTTTGCTTTGCCAAATAAGCTAACTATGAATCTTTGCAGGACATCTAATGCGAGACGCGCGAATAAATTCTGATTCAAAGCTGTCAGACATTATCATGATCCTTCCTATGGATGGGTTCAATCTTTATCGATCTCTATTATATCAAAAGGAGGCTGAGCTATTATTATCTTAATTATTTCTAAAATAATTAATTTTTTTACTCTAAACATCATTGTTGGTCATCATTTAGATATTTTTTGAAGTTGTATGACTATCAACATAGATTTATGTTTGTTCATATGTATAATACTATTTTTATATATCTGTGAATATGTGCGTGTGTACTAGAATATTGTGGGTAGAGCTTTAGCCTATTATATGTATGTAAAAGGCTCGGCTGGTCCTCTTGGTGATGGGAACAGCACGCTAGCTTCTGAAGTTGTGAGATGAACGAATTAATTCTGGTCCAACACAGACCTAGGTTAGTTATTGACACTCTTATTTCATGCAGATCTACGTTGTCACTGTTTAAATCTGCGACTGCTTATTATTAGTGATCGATGGAATTAAATTGTTTAAATGTTAATAGCCATTATGATTGCTAATGAAATTCAATTAAATGTGTTCATTTTGCTTGCTCTCCTTCTCTCGCATGTACTTAGTTTCATGGATGTCGATGGGCTTAACATGAGGAACTGTCAAATGTGGCTATTACAAGCCATTTTTATAGGTGCATCTTGATCTGAAACTGATACCAAACAAGAGAGACCATGACATGAATTCTTTCTTACTAGGATCTGATCTTAACAACTTTATGGTTAATGCAAATAATTCATTCAATCCCCATGAATGTGTTGTGTCCAATACTTCTCTTGTAATGCAATACATGAGAGATGGTTGGATAAACTAGAGATATAAGTTATTGAAGTTTATGCTAACAATATAAAGTATAAATGAAAATATACTAATTTTTTGCAGTTTCATATCATCTGAGGCAAAGTGATTATATTTATGTGCGTATATATGTATGTATATACTATAGTATATGTGTACATATATGCATAGTATCATATATACTGAGTATATATGTAGAAATACTAAGTATATTTGCACATAAAATAGTGCAGTATATATTACATATAGACTACACTATTATATTTACATATATACTATAATATATAAGTATGTATATACTATAGTTTTATATGTACATATATACGTAGTATATATGTACATACTGAATTTGATGCCATGATCGCTAAGTAATTAGACTATTTTTTTTAATTCTGTTCGAATTTGATACTTGCATGATGATGCCACAAGAGAAAACTGGCAAAGCAGATTAAAAAGCTAATGCTGAAGGGACTGATTGAGCCAGAAAAATCTGATCTCTTCTCTTTGATTCTTGAAAGCGGAGTTGTTTCCTATTGCTTATACAAGGATTCTAAAAGAGTTCTAGGAAGTACTTAGGGCATGTGTATTTTGCAGGTTCTACTTTTCTTTTCTTTCTGGATACTATGTTTATGATTCTCATCATTGCTAATAACTCCTTTTTTGCCCTTGCAATTGTGTAGGATTCTAAAGGCTTAACTCCTAATATTCTTGCAAGAATGATTGAAACTCTAGAAGGTGGTGGTCTAGTTGTTTTACTTCTTCGAACCCTATCATCACTTGTGAATTTGTGTACCATGGTCATGGTGAGTTACATTTCATTGCTCATTATGTGCTTACACAAAAACATGATATGCATTCTTTGAACATTGAATTAGAATATTTCTATTGTTCTTGACATGTTAGGATGTTAATAAGAGATTTAGAATAAAGTCGCATTCTGAAGTAGTTTCTCGATTTAACAAGAGGTTTCTCTTATATGTGCATATGAGAGAAATGCTAGTATATCTTTTATACGTACAAACTAAGTATATATGTTCGTATATACTTTAGAATATATGTACATATATACTATAGTATATGTGTACGTATATACTACAATATTTATGTACATATATACTACAGTATATACGAACACATATTCTATAGTATATACGTAGATATATACTATAGTATATACGACGTATATACTTTAGTATATATGTACATTTATACTCAGTATATCTACGTGTATACTATAGTATATATGTATATATGCTACAGTAATATATGTAACTAGTGAAATGCTAGTATATATGCACATATACACTATAGTATATATGTACATATATACTCCAGTATTATGTATTTATCAAAATAGAACTTTTTTTATTTATTAATTTTGATTTGATTGACTAGTTTAATTTTCTAACAGAAATGGTACCACAATGTTCCCCATACAAAGCTTGTAGAAGTGAAGGAATTTTTTACCATACATGATGCCTCAAGACTAGGACAACTTAGTCGCAGGAGAAAGATGGTGATCAGAGGAGCTGAGGGAAAGAAAGCAACGTCAATTTCACAAATAGATTATACTTTATGCACTGTCAATTGTCACACTAATGAAAAATATGTAATAAAATTTTGTTATGTTTTTGATTTAACTATGTAAAACAAGGGTTGCATAGATTTCTTTTATTCAAAATTATTATGCAAAACATATTTTCATCATCATGTGTTGCACATGAGCATGGTGTAGTACTCCATTTTTCTATGTTCAAGTTACTTATTGATTTGTTGATGGTTACTAGTACTGACGATGAGTCTCTATTTCATCTGCCAGTTCTTTTGTTGGCATGGCAGTTGGTCATGGGGGGGCAGAGCAACACCCTTATAGGCCTTGGGACCGGGAGAGAGTTCTGGTTGCAGGGAGGCAAAATTCAAACTTTGATACGCCAAGCCTAGCTCGTGGCTTGTCTTCCAGGTTTTCCTCTAATAGTTTTTAGAGATATTTTTCTAAATTTAAGTAATCTTCGCATTACTTATTTATGTTTATTGTGCTATTTTGTGTCATCTTTGTGAAGTAAAAATGAGACAATACTAATTTGTTGTAGTATTGTGTCATTTGAGGCTATGTGATTATATATATGTAGATATAATACTATAGTATATACGTACATATTTACTACAGTACATATGTACGAATATACTGAGTATATATGTATGTATATACTGAGTATATTCGTACATATATACTGAGTGCATATGTACAATTAATATTGCAGTATATATGTACATATATACTCAGTATACTTCATATATAATGTAGTATATGCACAAATATACACAATATATAAGTACAGATAATTTTGCAGTATTATATGTACATATATACTGAGTATCTATGTACTCAGTATATATGTACATAGATAGATAGATAGATATACAGACATATAGATAGATACATAGATAGATAGATAGACAGACAGATAAATATACATAAAAATTGACATAATGATAGATAAATAGATAGATAGATAGATAGATAAACAGATGGATAAATAGATAGATTGATTTATAAATAGTTAGAGAGATCCATGGACAAATACATGATTTGATAGATTTACAAATAGATAGGTTGATAGAAAGGAAGAAAGATAGAAAGACAGATAGAAATATAAATAGATAGATACACATACATATAGATAGACAGATAGATAGACAAATAGATTCGTTGATAGATTGAAAAATAGATAGAATGATAGAAAAATCGATAAATAGATAAATAGACAGAAAGATATGTAGATAGACACATATATAGACAGATTGATAGGATATAGAATGATAAATAGTTATATTGATTGATAAATAGATAGAAAAATAAATAGATAGATGGAGTTATAGATAGATAGATAAAAAGATAAATAGATAGATAGACATATAGACATATGGATAGATAATAAGAGAGACTGATAAATATATAGATAATAAGAGAGACTGATAAATAGATAGACAAATAAATAAATAGATTGACACATAGATAGATAGATTGATTGATTAATAAAAATATAGATATACAGATAGATAGACAATAGATAGACAAATAAATAGAAAAAAAAGACAGATAGATAGAAACATAGATAGATAGATAGATAGATAGGTAGATAGATAGACATATAGATAAACAAATAGATAGATAGACATATTATTATATAGATAGATAAATAAACAGACGAACAGACAAATAACATACTTATAGATAGACATATATATAGATAGATAGATAGACAAATAGATAGATAGAAAGATAAACACATAGATAGACTGAAAGATAAACAGACATATTGATAGCTACTTAGATAGATAGGTTGATTGATTCTAGATAGAAAAATAGATAGATAAATAGATAGATAAATAGATAGATAGATAGATAGACTTACAAAGATACATAGATATATAGTAAAATAGAAAGATAGATGAATAGATATATAGATATATATATATATATATATAATCATAGATATAAACTATAAAATGATAGATAGACATAAAAATAGAAAGATATAAAGAAAGAAAGAATGATAGAAAAAAATATAGCTGGAAAGATAAATGTATAGATAGACATATAGATAGATGTATAGATAGATTTATAGATAGATAGATAGATAGATAAAAAATAGATAGATAGATGGATAGATAGATAGATCGATAGATGGATAGTTAGATGAGAGATTGATGGATAGATTGAAAAATAGATAGAATGATTGATAGATAGATTGTAGATAAATAGTTAAATAGAGAAATAGATAGACATAAAGATAGATAAATACATAGACAAATAGATAGACATATAGTTAAAGAGATATTACACAAAAAAGAAAGTTAGATATATAAATTGGTGTATAGAGAGATTGATAGAAAGGTAATAGAAAGATTAATAGATATATTATTAGATAATTTAATAGATAGATTTAAAGATAGATTAATTGACAGATTGATAGACAAAGAAATAGACACATTGATAGATAGATAGATAGATAGACAGATAGATAGATAGATAGATAGACGAATAGAAGGACACATAGATAGATAAATAGATAGATAAAAAGATAGGCAGATAGATTGATTGATTTTTAGACAGACAGATAGATAGATAGACATACAGATAGTCAGACAGATACATAGCTAGATAGATAGAATGATAGATTGATTGATAGACATATAGATAATTGGATAGATAAATAGATAGACATATAGATTCACAAAAAGATAAATAGATATATAGAGAGATATATAAATAGATACATAGATATACAAATAGATAGATAAATAGAAAGATATATAGATAGATAGATAGATAGATAGATAGACATATAAAAAGATAGAAAGATAGACAGATAGATAGTCAAAGATATAAATAGATAGATGAACACATAAATAGATATATAGATAGACATATATATATATATATATATATATATATATATATATATATATATAGACAACTAGATAGATAGATAGATAGATAGATAGATGTATAGATAGAAAGTTAGATAAATAGACAGATAGATAGTTATATACATTTATATAATGATAGACATATTGATAGATAGTCATATAGATAGATAGATCGATAGACAGATAGATAGACATATAATTGAAAGAAAGAAAGATAGATAGATAGATAGATAACCTGATAAATAGAAAGATAGATAAACAGACATATATACATTTATATAGATAGACATATAGATAGACAGATTGACAAATAGATAAATAGACATATAGATATATAGACAGATAGATACATAGATAGATAGATATATAGATCGATACATAGACAAACAGATATATATATATGAACAATTATATAGACGGACACATAGAGCACATATATACAGATAGATAGATAGACATAAAGACAGAATAGATAGAAAAACAAATAGATTAATTGATTTATAGATAGAAAAATAGATTGATAGATAGACAGATGGACAAATAAATTGATTGACAGATATATAGATTGATAGATAGATGATAGATTGATTGATTGTTTGATTGTTTGATAGATAGACAAACAGATATACAGATAAATAGACATACAAATAGATAGGCAAATAAAAAGTCAGATAAAAAAATAGATAGATAGGTAGATAGACAAAATTTAAAGACAAATAAAATGACATATAGGTAGACAAATAGATAGATGGATAGATAGACAAATAGATAGATGGATAGATAGACAAATAGATATATTGATATATAGACATATAGATAGAGAGATAGATAGACATATAAATTATAAGATAGATTAATAAAAAGACGTATTGATAGATGGTTTGATATAAAGACATATAGTTATTCAGATAGATAGACTGATAGAAACATACATTAATAGAAAAATAGAAATATAGATCGATATAAAGATAGATAGACAGATATATAGATAGATAGATAGATATACATGTAGAATGTCAAATAAATAGACATATAGATAGATGGATGTATATATACAGATAGATAGACATATAGATAGATAGATATATAAATAGATAAATAGATAGATAAATTGATAAATATATAGATAGATAGATAGTCAGATTAATAGACAAATTGATAGACATATTGATAATATGATTGATAGATAAATTAAAAGATAAATTGTTAGAAAAATTGATTAATAGATTTTTATTTTGATTGATAGAATGATTGATAGATAGACAGATTGAATGACTGATAGATATATTGATAGATGTATAGTTAGATAGATAGATAGACTTAAAGAATGATAATTAGGCAAAAAGATAGATAGATAGACAAATTTATAGATAGATAGATAGACATATTGATAATAAGATGGATAGATAAATTGATAGATTAATTGTTAGACAAATTTATAGATAGATTTTTATATTGTTTGAAAGAATGATTGATAAATTGAGTGATTGATAGATAGATAGATATATAGAATGATCTATAGATAGATAGAGTGAAAGATAGATAATTAGGTAGAAAAATAAATAGCTAGATAGATAGATAGACAAATTTATATATAGATAGACAAATTTATAGATAGATAGACAAATTTATAGATAGATAGATAGACATATTGATAATAAGATTGATAGATAAATTGATAGATTAATAGTTAGACAAATTGATAGATAGATTTTTATATTGTTTTAAAGAATGATTGATAAATGGAGAGATAAATAGATAGATAGATAGATATACAGAATGATCTATAGATAGATATAGTGAAAGATAGATAATTAGGTAGAAAGATAGATAAATAGATAGACAGATAGATATATAGATAGAAAGATAGATAGACAAATAAATAGGTAGATAGATAAATAGATCGATAAACATAAAAATAAAAAAAATTGATAGATAGATATATAGATAGACTGATAGATATAAAGATAGATAGTTAGACAGACAAATTTATTGATTAATTGAGTAATAGATAAATATTTTGATACATAGACAGACTAATAGATATATAGACAAATTAATAGATAGATAGATAGATAGAGATATTTATATATAGATAGATATATAGATAGATAGACAGATAGACAGATTGACAGATTGATAGACATATAGAAAGACAAATAAACAGACAAAATAATAGCTAGAAAGTAAGACAAATCGAAAGATAGATGGATGGATTTATAAATATATATAAAGACTAATAGATTGATGGATAGAAAGTTGGATATATAGAGAAATAGATAATCAAATAGATAGACAAATTGATAAAAGGATAGATAGATGAAAAGTTAGATGGATAAATTGACAGATAGATAGACGAATAGAATAATAGATAATATGATAGATACATAGGTAGATAATTAGATAGATAGATAGACATATAGATAGATAGATAGATAAATAGATTGTTAAAGAGATTGATAGACAATTTGATAGATAGATAAATAGACAGGTTGATGGACAAATAGACAGATAGATAGACAAAAAGATAAATATATAGATAGATAGATATATAGATAGACAAATAGATATACAAATAATTTGAAAGATAAATAGAAATATCGATGGATAGACAGATAGATATATTGATGGATAGACAGATAGATATAGATAAATATTTAGATATATTGATGGATAGACATAAAGATATATAGATATATAGATAGATAGATAGGCAATTAGATAGACAATTAGATAGACAATTAGATCTGCAGATAGATAGACATATAAAATGATAGTTATATAGGTAGTTAGATAGAAAAATAGATACATGGGTAGATAGATAGATATTTAGACAGATCGATAGACAGATAGATTAACAAATAGATAGACAGATAAATAGACTGCTAGATAGAGAGATAAATAGACAGATATATTGATAGACATTTTGACAAATAGATATACAAATAGATAGACAGATAGATAGATAGATAGATGAACAAATAGATAGGTACATAAATAGATAAATGGACAGAAAGATGGATAGATAGATAGATAAATAGATAAATAGATAGATAGATAGACAGATAAATAGATAGATAGATAGACAGATAGACATATAGATAGAATGATATATAGTTAGATTGGTGGATAGATTTATTAATAGACAAACAAATAGCCAGACTGATAGATAGGAAAATAGTAAGTCAGATAAAAAGTTATTTTGATTGACTTATAGATAAACACTACAAAAAACCCAAATAGCTAGGGAAATATGCCAAGCTATTTGGGCTTATTCCAACTCTAATTTATAATAATGATGGATTTATGACAGAAATTATCCCAAGCTAAAGTGCTCGGCATAAAATATTAAAATCACAAAAAAATTACCTAGCAAATTTTTGAATCACTAAAATTCTTTAGCTAATTATATTTTTACCTTTGCTAATTTTGATCGTAATTATTAGTAGAGATTAATATTTTTTGATTGCATATATATAGACAATTCCCTAAATAATTTAGTGATGTAAAAATCCATAGCTATTTTCATTCCAAAACTATTTTTACAATTTTATTTTATTACAAAAAAATTGATTACATCTTTTTTAGTTTTTTTATTAAATTGAATAAAAACATATATAATAAACCATTATATATAATTAATAATAAGTTAAAGCAATTAATAAATTATTCTGATACAATATGTTACATAATTAAAACAAAAACATAACATAGATATATATGATTCTGCCATTCAGCAACTTCGTTTTTCCTATCATTCCAACACGCAATGAATTGGATAGGTCATCTCTTCTTCTTCATCAATGTATCTACGACAAAGCATTAAGTTTAATATGTCTTTGAAATAGATATTGCTTTCTCTTCCCTATCTCCTCCGGTCACAATCTTCTTGTTGGGACAAAGCTTTCCTAATCACACTACGTCGTGTATAGTGAAATGCTAGTTTCTATGTTTCTATAATTAGGGAAAGAATGACCTCATTAATTAAGTCGATGTTGTGCAAAGCTCCATTTTTGAATTGGGTGCCACTACAGGAGAAAGTGAGATATTTTCCTATATCATTAACCCAATTCTGAGGTCCCTTCACTTCTACAAGCTTCGTATAGAGAATATTGTGGTACCATATCTATATGAAAATTAATCCAGTCAATCAAATCAAAATAAATAAATAAATAAGCTTCTTTTTTGATAAATATATGGTAAAATTATGCAATTCAACTTATACCTTATGTATAATACAGTAGTATATATGTACACATATATATATGTGTGTGTGTACATACATATATCAGCATATATGTATAGTTATATATATATAGAAATATATATATAACATAATATATATATGCATGTATATACAAAAGTATATTTGATTATGGATAAATATTACTATCATCTTCAACAACAAATTTTATCTATGTATATATACATTTGTATATATATAAATATAGCTATATAGATATATACTATTAAACATATAGTTAAGATTATATAGATACATATAATATATAACACTTGTTATGAAATATTTTTGGGTTTTGAATATCATATACCAAATGAATATTATTAACTATGAATATCATATACCAATTCAACAATATTTCAAAATTATTTTAGATGATCATGAGGATTGTATGTAGCAAAAAGAGATCTAGTTATTGATTATCACTTCAATAAAACATGAATAATGTCCCTCCCCCCCTCGCTACTACTTTTTCTACTGTCTAGATGTAGCTGAGCTTACAAATTCTCCAGCATGTTTTTCTAATACTATTTTCTCCATCGAACCATTTTTTCCTCATTTAGATGGACATAGAGTGAGCAGAAAGGAAAAAAAAGAACAAATATTAAATGGACCAAAGGACATGGTTGTAGAAGTTACATACAGTGAACTTGTCTACCTTTATGCAGAAAAACTCTTATGAACTATGAGGCATGATAAATGTTATAACTAGTCAATCTTGCTTTCAAAATAATACCCGATGCTCCTCAATCCCCATCCTTTGATTATTTCCAAGTCTGGTTAAGGGATGTTTCATTTCTCTCCACTTATGAAAAGATTTTCCAGCTCTGATTCCCTTTGTGTTTTTATTTCATTATGCCCATCTACAACTGAGGGAAATATTTATAGTCAAAGAATCAACAACAACAACAATCATGTTTGCAGAAGAGAATACCAATGTTTTTTTTGATGGATTTGAAGAAGAAGAATGTGAAGAAGAATTAAGCTATTGGAGTGGAAAAAAGAAGAGATGACTAACAATAGATCAAGTGAAGGCATTGGAGAAGAACAACGATGCCACCAAATAAATATCCTCCTATTTAGCTACACATAGGCAAAAATCATGTCCCCACAAATTGGTCACTATTTCTTCTTCATGAAATAAGAAGATAAGAGCTTTGAGACTGGAAATCCAGTGAAAGACTTGCGTTGGAGTAACTCTTTCAACTTATCATCACATATTATTATTTGCCTATATGATGGGACCTTTTTAAAAAACAAGATCATTTAATGATTAATTGAAATTAATGAATAGCATCATGGATTCTCATTGGGGGGGAGGCGAAGATGATGGATGTTGGCATACTTGTAGATTATTTTTTTTATATAGTTTCGTATCTTATTTACAACATCAGAATAGGATAATGCATCTTCACACGTACCAATAAATTTTATAAAAGCATATGAAAGAGGAATATGACGCTAGAAATCTAGAAGTTTTCTTCTTCTCTTGTTTCTCTCTCGGCTTTGATTCATCATCTGAAGCTGTGAAGCATTAATATTTATTCAGATACATTACAAATTGACATCATCATAACATATTTAACCCTCAAAAACTTTTACCTGTCTCATCTTCTTCCCTCCCTTTTCTTTGATTTCTTGTTCTTTTGAGTTGAGTTATCCATGGCTACAAGGGGTCAAAAAATAACATTTTATTCAATCAATAAACGTAACAAATTGATAAGCATGCATGAGAAAATTTAATAAATTTCATATTCAAGAATATGTTACATTTACATTAAAAAAAGTCTCTAATTTCCCACTTTGTTTTTTTAACTATCAATGTTAACTCAGATTATACATAATAAAAAATATATTTGGAAGGATTATTTTTTATCTAATACATATCAGCATATGTGCATGCATATATATATATATATATATATAAGCTTTCATACAATACACAAGGCTCTAATCTCATGGAGTTTAGTACAGTAAATTTTTCAAGGATGAGTGCCTCCTTTGAGGTATAGTAGGTTTTCCACTAGCCCAATTGGCCCATGGAGTTGCACCTTGTAAAAAAAACTCAAGATCTAATGTTCTTAGGCTTCCCCCCTTGGAGGTTGCAAGTTCGATTCCCATGAGCTACCATTAAACCACTAGGACATGAAACTATGCCTCTTAGAAGGTATAGTTGGTTTGCCTCTATGTCTAGCCCAATTGACCCAGAGAGTTTCACCTATTTAATAAAAATTTAAGATTTAATGCTCTTAGGTGAAGATACTTTCCAATCATACAAATGTACATCATATATATATAATATATATATTGTTACATTAAATATTTATAAATTATAAATGATAATATCATTAGTATCTAATGTGGAAAGCATAATACCCACATGTTCATGTTTTAAAAAAGAAAAAAGTAGAAATACAAAGAAATAATGAAGATACCACCACTCTCATTCAATGGCCATATGTGCTTGGACAAAGCTTTATTCATTTGAAACATGTGGATAGAATCAACATAAAAAAAAGTATGCAATGCTTCGTCACATATAATTTTTTGTTTATTTTGTGTATGTTGCAATTCTTCTTCCATATATATGCCCAAAGCTTCTTTACCACCTACATGAACGGTTAAACATAGGAGAAAGAACAATTTGTGTGGATTATGGGGGCATAACAAAGCAATGCTAGAAAAATGAAAATCAAACCAAGAATGTGAATGCCAACTAAAATGGCTTGCAAAAAAAGGGTCTTGATGACAACACTTCATACCTCAATTCTTGCTAATTCAATCTTTTGTAAAGTTCTGATGTTGTTTAGAAAGTCCACATAACTTGGTAAAGTCACTTCCCCTTTTTGAACTTTTTTGCCCATCTGAGTTATCCTACACAATAACAAACCAACATAAAATTTCCTGTCAATGTCAATCACCTGATGTTCATTGCATAATAACAACCATGCCACCACCATGTTTAGCAAACTTCAATAGTGATGTCTATTTTAATATTCTGAGACCATCAGTATTTCAGTGACCATTGATTATTTTCTAATTTTATGATATTTGTTGAATCCATTTCCTAAAGATGGAAGGGGAGAAAAAATTTCTTGAAAGATGCTCTTTATTCTTCATAGACAATCATAAATAATTGTAGTCAAATTCATGCTTTTATTTGATTTATTTTGAATTTGATCATTAATCTCAATCACAAGATTATGGTTTTTGGAATAACGAGCATCAAATGCAATTTTACACCCACCAGCTTTCACATATTAATAGGATGAACTAAGAATCATGAAAGATGACAGAGTTTCAACTAGTTAATGTATGAAGTACCTGCTTTTTTTTGCTTGTTGGGACCTAAGACTCCTCATCGTTGTCTTCATCTTTCTGATGATCCTTGCTCACTTTTTTTCTTATGGAGAAATAATTTTCGTTTTTGCCCGCCTCTGGCTCCTCAATTGTTGGGCTAGTAATGGCTTCATTCTGTAATACTTGGTTTGTCTCAAGGGTTTCAAGAAAACTGTCAATTTGGGCTATGATTAAGATTTTCTGATTCGACAATTCCTAGACAAATTCCGAATCAATTTTCTAGTGATTCCTGCTAGTCGTAGCTATAAAAAGGTCCAAATCATGCAGTATTTCCTGGAGACGTGTTCCTAGATCCGAGTCCAACACCATGTTCTTCCCTTTAGTATTTTCAAGTTTAAAATTCTAACAATTTATAATTAATCTAATAAAAAAAATATAATAAAAATTTTATTAAGAAAATCCATGCAAAGTAATTTGCCACCATAATAAAAAGGCAGCACGACAATTTTTTTATTACCCTGACCTAATTCTACTAGGTTGTGTTTGGTTTGGGTCGAGCAAAAACCACAAGCCTCATGGTATAGTTAGCACCTAGAAGCACCTTGATATTTTTAAAATTTGTGGCAATTCCTTCAAGCAGCTCAGGGACATACATCAATGTGCAAATTCTTTTTTTGTAATATTGGAAAGTTTCCTGCTACACCTACAATAGCAACATGAGAGCTCAAAATTGGTATCATATTCAGGGGTACAATCAGTCAATTTCCCTGATAGAACAATTGTGGCATTATGCTGGTGTTGTTATTGACATGTTTAGATAGGTTTAGAGAAGGAACAATACTTGTGGTAGATTTGGTTAACGATTAAATTTCGAACAGAGATCAACCATTGATCTCTGCTCTGTGAGCATTTTTTTTGATAAGTTAGTTTGCTCAATTTAGTGATTGGGATTCATTGCACCCATCAAAAAGCTCTCTAGCTCTAGTTGTCATGTCAAGGATATTTTCGCACAGAGCACTTCTGTTAGAAATATTCATCATGCACGAAAAGTAGAAAGAGGTTGTATTTACTCTATATGCATTTAGATTGTTCTCGAGCTTTTACTTCCTCTGTTGCGCTCTCTGCTTTATCAAATTGCACAATGCATCATCAATCATATAGCTAGGCCCCAAGCTTTCGTCAATCTTCTGCACAACATCTCAAAAATAGTCTATGACTTCACAGATGATTCCAAATAGAATAATAGTCACATTATCTTAGTCCTACCAGACTATAGCCCTACCTAAGTCTCAACAACAAAATGTTCCCGAAATACCGATTTCATGTAGATCACCCACTTGCCTTCTACTTCGTCCATGTCAATCTCGTCATCAGTTTCCACCAACAAAAAATTGGCGCAAGGAGTGTCGTGAACAAGAGTAGCACCTTTTATCACTTATCACCCATGACATAATCAACGAGAAGAAGGGAGCCACCCAAACTGTTCTACAATGTTAAGCAATGAATAGTGAGTAAAGAGCAGTGAACAGTCTCGTGCCAAGATATTATTTCTAACAAAATTTTAAAATTAAAAAATATATATTTAATAAATAATATATCTAAATGCTGCCAAAATTTTTGCATAAAAGCATCATTAAGTGCGATTTGGTTATTATTTATGTAACAATATCAATTCAATAAAAAGATTAATCAATAAACTAATATGATGAATTTTGATGATCCTTAAAATTAATCGAATACACACATGCAATAAATGCAATTAATGTTGAAAGGATGAAAAACATTGTGTGAATAATTAATGAAAATGCAAATGTCTTTTTTACAACTATTTAGCTATGAATTCATCGATTGGCATGCCATATAGTAAATCATATATCAAATTATGATAGTCAAGCATGGAATCATGGATTAATAAATACAGACAGGGAATGGGGTTGAAGATTATGGAAGCACTCATCCTCGCCTCCAAATTAGTTGTTATCTCAATAAAACTGACAGTGATAACCGGTAATGCTATCGACGTGGTGTACAAAAAATATCCTAGGTGAGTTTTAGGTTTTTATGCTCATGACTTGCTCATGACTTGCTCATGAATTGCTCATAACTTGGTCCATGAAACTGTGTTCATCACAATTCCTCTCCCGAAAGGAACTGTGATGAACATGAGCTAGTTTTAGGTTTTTATTTATAACCTATATATATATATATTATGATTTTAAATTTTTATGAATTCAATATATTTTTATGAATATAATATGAAATAAATTTATAGGCATAAAATTTCAAAATATTTGATATATTTTATAATTTATAAAAATTCTAAATTAACTTAAAGTGAGAAGAATATGATGATAAATATATTTATTATTTTAATAAGAATGGAATATAAAAAATTAATATTTAAGATCTTACTCAATGGTTTAATTATTATAAATTTCGATTGGGACAAAAATAAAACTTTAATTCAAATCAACTTAAGGTCAGTTTGGTAGTTATTTTCAAAAGTGTTTTTTTTACTATGCACTTGGTATAGATGTCAAATGGGTTGGACTAGCCAGGTCATGCCCGAAACTTGGCATTGTTCAGCCGTGCTTGGCCTGGCACAGCACACTACAGTGCTGTGCCTGGGCCTATCCCAGGCGCACCCTCAGCATGAGTCATGCCCGAAGCTTGGCACTGCTCATCTATGGTTGGTATGGCATGACACACTACAGTGTTGTGCCTGGGCCCATGTCGGGCGCACCTTCAGCATGAGTCATGTTGTGCCAGGTCGAAGGTTTTTGGCCTGCATGCCAAGCTATGAACGGCATGGATGCCTGGCACGTGGGCACAATATGCCAGTCTATGCATTGAGTGATGCCCAACGGGGGGACGATGTGCCGACACCAGATGGGCAAGGCTCGGCAAGCCCAACGGGCGATAGCAGCATGGCGGCATGGTGCCAAAACCCTAGTTTTAAAAAAATTGGCTGACTCATCCAGAACTAGCCAACCCAAACCGGGTTGAACAGCCCCGAACTCAAGTAGATTTCGGGATGTAGGCTCGTGTTGAGCCTGCCCTCCAAAAACACATGTCGTTCCAGGCATGGCTTGGTAGTATAGCATGTCGTGCATGGTATGATACTTTAGCCATGTTGGGCCTGATAAAACCATGCTGGGCTGACTCGGCCTGGCATGTTTGACACCTCTAGCACATGGATATATTTGTTCATAACAATTGAAGTTTTCTTTTTATAATTCAAATTTTTTGTAAATATTTTTTTAAAAGATTCCGAAAATCATAAAAATATTTTTAAAAGAATATAAATATTTACTAAATTTATCGTTATTTCAGGTTTTTTGTAAATATATATTTTAATAATCATACAAATAATAATTTCAGGTTTTTACTAATACAAATATTTATGTATGAACATTTATTAATTTAAAAATTTTAAAAATTGTTTATAATTATTATATTAATTAATTTATGTTTTTATTAATACTGATATTTAAATATCATTATTAATTAAATCAAATATTATTTTGCAAATATTTTAAAAATATTATAATCTTATAAATAGTTAATTTAGGCATTATTAATATAAAATTTTAATCATATTTAAATGTTTTTGTAATTTTTTCTTTATATTATCCTATTTTTATAATAATATGAGGAGAATGCATCTTTCAAGTATCCCTCACCCATAGTCCATGACAAACTTTTGATATACAAAATTATATCAAATATCAAAACAAATAATATATAAAACAAAAAAAATAATTTAGTATTGATTAATGATGGAAATAATTCGTTTTAAATAGCTTTAGAAAATCCCTAGCTAAATACATATATTTTATGAAAATTATAATTTACGGAATAATCACTTGCTATTAATATATAATTATAAAAAGGAATTTCAAAATAATGATTTAGGTAGAGATTTTTTTCTCGAGATAATTAGCTAGGAAAAATTCATCTCTAAATTCAGTGCTAAATTTGTCATCATTCTTTGTGCCAAAATCTACGACAATATTAGCTAAGGATATTTTTCAACCAAGAATTTCAATCTTTAATCTGTCACAAATCCAACACAAATTTGTCATTCAATGTAAAATCAAATATTTCTTGCTAATTCGTAGCTAATCCCTTGCAAATTAGCTAGGGATTATTACTCTAGCTAAATTTCCACATCTAAATAGACAATTTCTTATAGTGAAATAGAAAGATGGATAGAAAAATAGAGAAATAGATAGATAGATAGACACATAGATAGATAAATAGATATATAGATAAATATAAACAAAAATAGATAGACATAAAGATAGTTAGATCGATAGATAGATAGATAGGAGGATAAATAGAAGGATAAATAGATAGATAGATAGATAGATAGATAGATATATAGACAGTCAGATAGAAATATATATATATATATATATATATATATATATATATATATATATATATATATATATATATATATATATATATATACACACAGATAAATAGATAGATAGTAGATAGATAGTTTGATTAAATATAATGATAAATAGAGATATGATATTTAGATTGATAAAAAGATTGATAGATAAATTAATAGATTATTAGACAAATTGATTTATATTGATAGATTGTTTAATTGAATGATTGATAGATAGATAAATTGAATGATTGATAGACAAATAGAGAGACAAATAGATAGACAAATAGATATATAGATAGATAGATAGATATACAGAAAGATAGATAGATTGATAGATAGACTGATAGATAGTTAGATAGATATATAGATAGATAAATAGGTATAAAGACATACAGATAGACAATTAGATAGATATATAGATATATATATTTATTGATAGATATACAAATATATAGGTAGATAGACGAATACATAGACATATGATAGATAAATAGATAGATAGATAGATTGATTGATTGATAGAAAGATAATTGGAAAGATAGAAAGATAGAAAGAAAGAAAGATAGATAGATAGATAGATAGACATATATATTTATTTATTGATAGACTTATAAATAAATAAATAGATACACAGATAGATATTTAGACAAAACTATAGATAGATAGATAAATAGACAGATAAATAGATAGATAGAATATATATAGATAGATAGATAGATATATAATTAGATAGACATATAGATAGATAGATAGATAAACATATAGATAGACAGATATAAAAATAGATAGATAGAGAAATAGATAGATAGATATAAAAAATCAATAGATATATAGACAGATGGAAAGACAGTAAGATAGACAAATAGATAAATAGATAGATAGATTAATAAATAGAACCATAGATAGTTAGATAGATAGACATATAAATAGATAGATGGATGGATAGACACGTAGATAGACAAATAGATAGATAAATAAATAGATAGATATATAGACAGATAGAATGATAGATAGATAGACAAATAAATTCATATATAGACAGATAAATAGTCAGATAGATAGATAGATAATTTGTATAAAGATATAGAGAGAAATATAGATAGATAAATAGATAGCTTGATTGATTGATAGAAAGATAGATTAATAGATTGATAGATAGACAAATAAAAAGATAGGTAGATGACAGACAGCCAAACAGACAAACAGATAGATAGATAGACTGATAAATAGACAGACAAATAGAAAAATAGAAATACAAATAGATATACAGATAGATAGACAAATAGATAGGTAGAAAGATAAATAGATAGATAGAAAGATAGATAGAGAGATAGATGGAAAGATAGACATTTATATAGAAAGATTGATCAATCGGTAGATAGTTAAAAAGATTTATATATAGTTTGATAGATAGTATAGTTATATAGATAGAGAAACAAATATATAGATAGATAGATAAATAGATAGACATATAGATATATAATAAGATATATAGATAGATAGATAGATAAATAATTAGCTAGATAGATATTCATATTGATAACCATATAGATAGACAGATCGATAGATAGATAGATAGATAGATAAAAAGACAGATTATTAGATAAATAGATAGACGCATATATAGATAGATATATAGATAGATATATAGATAGATAGATAAATAGAGATATAGATAAACAGATACATAGATGAATAGATAGATGGATTGATAGATAGAAAGATAGATAAATAGATAGATGGATAAATAGAAAATCTGATAGATAGACAGATAGATAGATATATATATAGATAGACTGATAGATAGATAAAAAGATAGATAGATAATGAGGTTGATAGATAGATTTATATACAATATTAATAGAAAGATTGATATACATATTGATAAAGAAATTGATAGATAAATAGGTTTACAGACCAATAGATAGATAAATTAATTAATAGATAACTAGACAAATATATAGATAGACTGATAGATAGAAAGATAGATGGACAGACAAACAGACAAATAGATAGATAGATAGACATATAGATATACACATAGATAGATAGATAGATAAATAGATAGATAGACAGACATATAGATAGATAGATATGCATATAGCTATACATATAGATAGATAGATTTATTCATTGATAGAGAAATTGATAGATAGATCTTCTAGATAGATAGATAGACATATAGATAAATAGATTGATTGATTGATTGAAAAAAAGATAGATAAATAGATAGATAGATAAATTAATATACATATAGATAGACAAATAGATAGATAAATAGATAGGCATATAAATAGGCAAAAAGATAGATAAATTGATAGGCATATAAATAGACAAAAAGATAGATAGAGAGATAGAAGGATAGAGAGACAGACAGATAGACATATAGATAGATAGATAGATAGATAGATAAACATATATATAGATTTATAGATAGATGGATAGATAGATGAATAAATAGATCGATTAAAAAATAGGTAGATTGATAGTGGTAAAGATAGATAATCAAATATACAGATTGATAAACAGATGATAGACAGATAGTTAGATAGATAGATAAATAGATAGATTGACAGAAAGATATACACATAAATAGATAGATAGATAGACATATAGAAATATAAATAGTTAGTTAGATTGATAGATATATAAATGATATACAGATAGATGAACACAAAGATAAATAGATTGATAGATAGACAGATAGTTAGACAGAGAGTAAAATGCTACATAGATAGATAGATATATAGATAGAAAGACATAAAGATTGAAAGATAGATAGATAGACAGTAGATAGAGAGATAGAAAGATAGATAGAGAGATAGATGGACATACAGATAGAGTAATAGATATATATACAGATAGATAGATATATAAACAAATAGATATTTAGATAGATAGACTATTACACAAATCGATAGACAAAAAAATAGATAGATAAATTGATAGATCAAGAGATAGAATGACACATTGATAGATAGATCGATAGACAAATAAATAAATCGATGGATAAATAGATAGTTTGTTAAATAGACAAATATATATATATATAGATAGTTAGACCGAAAGATAGACATATAGATAGCTATATAAACCGACCGAAATATAGGCTAATTGATATATATATATATATATAATCATAGATAAATAGACAAATAAATAGAGAGATAGACAAAAAGAAATATAGACAACTAGAAAGATAGATAAGCAGACAAATAGACAAATAGATAGACAGAGAGATTGACATATAGATATATAGATAGTTATACAGAAAGATATTTAGACAGTTAGATAAACAGACTAATAGATAAATGGATAGATATAAAAAATAGATAGATTGATTGGTTAATAGGTAGATAGAAAGACACATAGACAGATAGATTTATTGATTGATAGAGAAACATAGAGACAAAAAAATACACTTATAGATCGATAGACAAATAGAACGACATATAGAGAGACAGACAGATAGATAGATAGATAGATTAAATGATTAATAGATTGATAGAAAAATAGATAGAAATATAGTTAGATAGATAGATATAAAGATATTTAGACAGTTCAATAGACAAATAGTTACACAAATAGATAAATAGATAGATAGATAGATAGATAGATAGATAGAAAAATAGATAGATAAACAAATAGATAGATAGATAGATAGACATATTATTAGATAGATAGAGATATTTACATTTAGATATATAGTAAATAGATAATAGATTGACAAATTGATAGAGAGATATATAGAAATAAAGAAAAAGAGATAGTTAGTTTAACAGATAGATAAGCAGATAGCTAGATGGATAGACAGATTGATTAGATAATAGATAGAAAGATAGAAATATACACAAATCGTTTGACTGATAGATAAATAGATAGATAGATATATTGGTGGGTAGAAATATAGACAAATAGATTGATAGATTAATAATTAGATTTTTAGATAGATTGATAGATTGATTGATTGACATATTTATAGACATATTGATAAATAGATTGAAAGAAAGGTTGATAGACTTATAGATAGACAGACAGATAGATAGTAAAATAGATAGATAGATATACCAATATATAGATAGAGAGAGAGAGAGAGAGCGCACGAGATATATATATATATATGGACAAATAGATGGATAGATTTTTAGATAGATAGAAAAATAGATTATTAGACAGATAGACAAATAGACAGATAGATAAATAAATAAATAAATAAATAGATATACCTACAGATAGAAAGATTGAGAGATAAATAGATTGATATAAAGACATCTAAATAGATAGATAGCTAGCTAGCTAGATAGATAAATAGACAGATAGATAGTCAGAAAAATAGATATAAAGATAGATAGATTAATAAATAGACGTATAGATATACAGACAGACAGACAGATAGATAGTTAATAGGAAGACAAATTGATAGAAAGGTAGATAGACATTTTAATAGTTATAAAGGTAGAAAGATATAGATAGATAAACATATAAATTTATAGATAGGCAGAAAATTAGATATATAGATAGATAGATAAATAGACAGATAGATAAACAGATAGATAGACAAATAGATAGATAAATAGATATATAAATTGATAGATAAATAGATTGATAAATAAATAGAACATTATATTGATATACCAAAAGTTAGACAGATAGATAGATAGATAAATAGTAAGATATACAAACTAATATATAAATAGATAGACAGATAAATAGATTGATAGATAGACATATAGATTTATAGATAGATATATAGATAGATAGACAGATAGATAGAAAGAAAGATAGAGAGATATTTTAGAGATAGATATAAAGATAGATAGAGAGATAGATAAATATATAGATAGATAGATATATAGATAGATAGATAAATAGACATATAGATAGACAATAGATACATTGATAGATAGATAAAGCGACACATAAATAGATAGATAGTTAGACAAATAGATAGATAAACCGATACATAGACAAATATATAGATACATAGATATACATATAGATAGTCATATAGATACACAAATAGATAGGCAGAAAGATATATATATTTTTTAAAAAGATAGAGAGATTGACAAATAGACATATATAAACATAAATAGATAGATAGATAGACATATAGATATTCAAATAGATAAACACATTGATAGATTATTTGTAAATAAATATTTAGATAGATATATTAACAAACAAATAGATATATAGATAGAAAGACAGACAAACAGATAAATAGATATATATATATTGATAGACAGATATATAGACATATAGATAGACAAATATATAGATGAATATATATATATACACACACACACACACATAGATAGATAGATAGATAGATAGATAGATAGACAAATAGATATATAGACAGATAAAAATGTAGTTATACAGATAGATAGATAGATCAATAGTTTGTTAGATAGATAGATAGATAGATCAATAGTTTGTTAGATAGATAGATAGATAAATAAATAGATAGATAAGTAGATAGATAATTAGATATATAGATAGATAGATAAATAGATACATTGATATATAGATACAAAAATAATTAGACATATAGATTGACAAATAGATTAACAGATCAATATACAAATTGAAAGATATATAAATATATAGATAGTGAGATAAATATACAATTATTAAGATACATAGTTAGACATAATGAAAAATAGATTGTTTAAAAATAGCTAGATAGATAGACAGATATATAGATAGAGAGATAAATAGATTGAAATATAGTAAAATATATAGACATATAAATAAATAAATAAATAGACAGACAAATATACAAATAGATAGATAAATAGAAGGATTGAAAGACTGATAAACAAATATATAAAAAGATAGATCGGTAGATAGATAAAAAGACATACAGTTAGATATATATATAGACAAATAGAAAGAAATAAAGATAAATAGATAGATATATAGATAGATAGATAGAAAAATAGATAGAAATAGACATACAAAGAGATATAACGAAGGCAAATAGGTAGATAGATGTATATATATAGATAAGAGATATATAGATAGATAAATAGATAGATAGATAAATAGACAAATAGATTAATGGAGAGATAGATAAATAGATAGATAGATTGACAAATACATATATAGATTGATTTACACACACACACACACACACACAAATTGATTTAGAAATTGGAATAGAGATTGATAGATGGATTCATAAGCAAATTGATATGCAATTTGATATATTGATTATAAATAGATTGATAGACAAATTAAAAAATAGATATATAGATAGATAGATAGATATGAAGTTTGATAGAAAGATAGATAGTTAAATAGATAGGCAGATTATTAGATAGATAGATAAACATATAGATATACAAATAGATTGAAAAAAGGATAGACAGATAGAAGACAGATATATTGACATATAGATAGATAGATATATAAACATATAGTTCAACATATAGATAGACAGATATATAAATGGTTTGACATACGTAGATAGATATATCGATAAATTGATCGATTGATAGATAGATATATTGATAGACTAATAATTAGACAGATAGATAGAAAGATAGATTGATAGACAGATAGATATACATATAGATAAATTGATATCTAGGTAGATAGATAGATATATTTATAGATAGATTAATAGAAACATATATAGATATATAGATAGACTAATAGATAGATAAATAGATACAAAGATTGATAGATAGATAGATAAATTGATTGAGAAATAGATATGTAGATAGATAGATAGATATATAAATTGATAGATAGAAAGATAAATAGACAAATAGATAGACTGACATAAAGACAAATAGATAGATTTATAGATAGAAAGGTGAAACACTTAGTGAAAATAGATAAATAGTTATATGAAAGACAGATAAACAAATAGATAAATAGATAGATTGATAGTTAGATTCCTAGATAGATAAACAAATGGATAAATAGACACATTGATAGATAGATAAATAGACCTATATATAGACAGATAGGATAGATAGATTGTCAAATAGATTCACAAACAGATAGACCGTAGATATACAAATATAAAGAGAGATATTAGACAAATAAATTGATCGATAGATATAAAAATCTATAGATCAATAGATAACAAATCGATTGATTTATAGATAGATAGACATATATAAAGACAGATTGATAATTAAATTGAGAGATATGTTAATAGAAGGATTTATAGATAGAATGATAGACAGAATGAAAAACACATTGATAGATAGATTGATATATATATATATATATATATATATATATATATATAAGGATTGTTTGATTGATTGATTGATTGATATATAGATTAAAAGATAAATAAAAATATAGATAGATGGACAAATAGATAGTATGATTTTAAACAAATAGATATGTACTCAGATAGATAGATAGATAGATAGATAAGTAGATATATAGATAAAAACAAAAATAGATTGATATATAGATAGATAGATAGATAGATAGACAATCATATTGACAAACAAATAAATAGACATAAAGAAAGAGAGATAAATAGATAAATAAAGAGAAAGATAGATAGATAGATAGATAGATAGAAACATAGATAGATATAAAGATAGATAGATTGATAGATAAATCCAAAGATATATAGAAAGATAGACAGACAGATAGATAGACACATAGATAGATAGATAGATGGATATACAAATAGACAAATAGATAGGTAGATATATAGACAAGTAGATGAAATATTAATACATTGACATATAATTAGACATATAGTCAGACAAATAGTTAGATAGATACTTAGAAAAAAACATAGACAGATACATAGACATATAGATAGATATATAGATAGATAGATAGATTGATTGATTGACAAATAGAAAAGCTTACAAATAGATATAAAGTTTTATTGATTGATACATGGATAGATAGATAGCTAGATAAACAGATAGACATACATATAGATATACAAATAGATTGATAGATAGATAGATTGATTGATAGACAAATACATAAAAAGATAGATATATAGATAGATAGATAGACAGATAGATACATACATACATAAATAGATAGACATAAAGATAAATAGATAGATAAATAGATTGGTAGACATATTGATAAATAGATTGATAGTCAGATTGATAGATTGATTAATTGACAGATTGAAATATATATTGCAAGATAAAAAGATAGACAAATTGATAGAAAGATATATCGAGAGATAAATATATAGACAGACAGACAGACATACAGATATATAGATAGACAGATACATACATACATAAATAGATAGACATAAAGATAAACAGATAGATAAATAGATTGGTAGACATATTGAAAAATAGATTGATAGACAGATTGATAGACAAGTTGATTGACAAATTTAAAGATATATTGCAAGACAGATGATAGATAATTTTATAGAAAGATTGATAGAGAGATCGATATATAGATAGGAAGACCGATTTATTGATTAATTGATTGATAGATAGATTGATAGATAGATAGATAGATAGTTAGTTAGTTAGATAGAGAGACAGATAAATAAATAAATAGAGATATAGACTAACAAAACTATAGACAGATGAATAGATAGATAGACAAAAAAATATATTGACAAATAAATCGATAGATAGATAAATAGATATACAGATATATAGACACATAGATAGATAAATAGATAGATAGATAAATATACAAAGAGATATGTAGATAGATAGATCGATAGACAAATAGATAAAAAAATATATAGATATATGGATAGATAGGTAGATAATTTGACAGATATATAGATATATAGATAGATAGATAGACAAGGAGTTATACAAATAGATATATACATCGATATATAGTTAGGTAGTAAGATAGATAAATAAAATGATAGATAGATAGATAGATAAACAAATAGACAGATAAAAAGACAAATATATAGATAGATAGAAAAATTATTAGATAGATAGATAGATATATAGATAAATAGTTAAACTTATAGATAGACATATTGATAGACAGATAGATAGACAGATAATTAAATAGACAGATAGATAAACAAATATATAGATAAATAGGTATTCAAATAGATAATTATATAAACACATATATAGATAGATAGATAAATATATAGGTAGATAGATAGATAAATATATAAGTAGATAGATAGATAGATAGTAGACAGATAGATGGACAAATAGAATGACAAATAGACATAAAGATAAATTGACAGATAGATAATCGATAGATAGACACAGATAGATAGATAGATAGACATACAGATAGACACATAGATTGATAAGTAGATAGATAGATGATAGATTGATTGATTGATTGATGTAAAGATAGATAGAAAAATAGATAGAATGAGAGATTGATAGATAGATAGCATATAGAAAAATAGATAGATAGAGAGATAGACACACAGATAGACATATAGATATATAGATAGATAGACATATAGATATATAGACATATAGAAAGATAGATTGATTGACAGAGAGATAGACAGATAGACAAATAGATAGTGATATAGATAGAAATATAGATAGACATATAGATAGACATACAAATAGAAAGATAGTTAGATAGATAGTTATAAAGATAGACATATTGACATGTAGATCAATAGTTAGATTGTTATATATATATATATATATTTGACAGAAATATTGACAAAAAGATAGACAGATTGATATATATATATATATATATATATATATATATATATATATATATATAAATAGAAAAATAGAGAGATAGTCAGACATATAGACATACAAATAGACTGACATATAGATTGACAAATAGGTAGCTAGACATATAAATAAATAGACATACGGATAGAAAGATATATTGATAGAAAGATAGACATATAAATAGATAGATAGATAGATTGACAAATATATAAAAAGATAGACAGATAAATATATATAAAGATAGATAGACATATTGATTGATTAATAGATATATAGGTTGATAGATGATAGTTAGAAAGATAGATAGAGAGATAGACAGATAGATTAGTAGTCTGATAGGTAGATAGACACACAAATAGATAGACATATAGATAGATAGACAGACAGATAGATAGATAAATAGATAGACACATAGATATACAAATAGAATGATAGACAATTAGATAGATACTTAGATAAATAGGTCGAAAAAAAGATAGATTGATATACAAATAGACAGACAGATATAAAGAAAAAGATAAAGATAGATAAATAGATGGATCGATATACGGATAGAGAGACTGGTAAATAGATGTATAGATAGTTGGATAGATAGATTGTTAAAAAGTTTGATAGATAAGCTGATATATAAATGAATAAATTGATAGATAAATAGATGGATATAGTTAGATAGAAAAATAGGTAGATAGATAGACAGACATATAGATAGATTATTAATTAGAGAAATAGATAAATAGATAGCAAGATAGATAGGTAGATAGATAAATAAACATATAGATTATAGACAAATAGATAAATATATAGATATATTAATAGATTACAGACAGATTGATTAATAGATATATATATATATATATATATAGTCAAAAAGATATGAAGATAATTTCAAAAAGGACAGATAGATACATAGATATGTATACAAATAGATAAATAGATATTTAATTATGTTGAGAGATAGATAAACAAATAGATAGACAGAACAAAAGATTTATAAATATATAGATAAAAATATAGATAGATAGATATATAGATAGATAGAAAAATTGATAGAGAGATGAAAGACTTATACATAAACAAAAAGTTAGATAAATTAATTGATTGACAGATAAATAGATAGATAAAAGATAGATAGATAGATAGAAAGATTCTGAATCGACAGATAGATAGACAGACAAATAGATAGATAGATAGATAGATATATATATATATATATATATATAGTTAAATAGATAAAAAGATAGAAAGAAAGATAGAAAGATACAAAAATAGTTAGATAAATAGATAGATTGATAGATAAATAATTAGATATTTTGACCGACATATAGATAGATAAATAGATAGAGAAATAGATAGATAGATAGATAGATAGAATGATAGATAGATAGATAGACAAAAAGATAGATGGATACACAAAAAGATAGATACATAGATCTTCCGGATAGATAGTCTGAGAAATATAAATAGATATAGATGGATAGATGGACATATATATAGATAGATAGATAGATAGATGGATATATAGATTAATAGATAGATTAATAGATAGATTGATGTCTAGACAAATAGATAGAAAGATACATAGAAAGTTATATAGCTGACAGATAGATAGATAGATAAATAGATATATATATATATATATATATATATATATATATATATATATATATATATATATAGACAAATAGAAAGATAAATTGATAGATAGATAGATAGAATGATAATTAGATAGTCAAAAAGATAAATAGATGGAAAAATATGCAGATATATAGATAGATAGACAGATAGATAGATAAATAGATAGATAGATAGACATATAAATAGATAGATAAACAAGTAGATAGAAAGATAAGAAAATAAATAGATTGACAAATAGATAGATAGAGAGATAGATAGATGGATAGATATTCAGATAGATAAATAGATTTATAGACAAATATATTGAAATATAGTTAGACATATTAATAGATAGATAGATAGATAGTCACATAGTTAAACCGATAGATTGACATATTGATAGACACATAGTCAAATAAATATATAAATAAATAGATAATAGAAAGATAGACAGAAAGATATACAGATTATTAAAAAAATAGATTGATAGATATATTGATAGATTGATAGATAGATAAATAGATTGATTGATTGATTGATAGATCCAAAGATAGAAATATATGCAATTTGATAGACACATATATAGATTGATAGATAGACATATAGATAGGAAGATATATAGATATATAGATAGATAGATTGACAGATAAAGAGACATCATAGACATATATATAGACATGTAAATTGATATACACATAGATAGACTGATAGATAAATAGATAAAAAGATAGGTAGTAATAAAAATAAATAGAGAGATAGATAGATAGTTAGATAGATAGACATATAGATAGATAGCTAGACAGACATAAAGACAAACATATAAATAGATATTACTGTATATGTAATTTATTTTTTGATAATCTGTTTGTATAACCAAATGTTTCTATTTTAATATTTTCATGTAAGCGTAAAAAAAATATTAAAAGACTGGGATGCAATAAGAGCACCATAACGGAGGTCCCGCTCCGGTTAAATTAACAGAAATAATTTTTTAATTATAAATGTTTGTATTTTTAATTTTGGGTAGCTATTTTTTGGACCCGGCGAACTATTCATCGTCTTTCTCTCTTCTCTCTGTGGGATTTATCCCGATTATTCTATGCTGCATACTATAACACTATATTTTGGTTGGTTTAATCTATAATGCATAAGCATTTTATGGGTGGATGTACCTAGTCATACTGTGCGACTAGCGAACCACATTATTTTTAGTGTTTATTTCGCGTTTTTGAATCTATCGTTGTTTGTTGCTGGAATGGATATATATATATATATTGCTTGTTTTCTATTATTTCTGTTGTTTCTGTTGTTTCTATTGTTTCTGTATCTTAATATTACTACCATGGAAGCATAATTTCTCAAAACACACACACACACATATATAGACAAACAAAAAGGTTGTCTTATGAATAGATAGATAGAGAGATAGATATATAGATATTTAGATAGATAAATAGAAAAATAGATAGACTTATACACGGATAGATATATAGATAGATAGACAAATAGCCATATATATATTCATACAGATAGATAGACAGATTGATAGATTGATAGATAGACAGATAGATAGACAAATATATATATATATATATATATATATGTATGTATGTATGTATGTATATATATATAAAGAGATAGATAGGCAAATTGATAAACATATAGATATATAAATAGACTGACATATAGATATATGGATAGTCGAACATATAGACAGACATATAAATAGATATATATACAAACTAATAGATAGACATATAGACAAACATAAATATTGATTGATTGATTGATTGATATATAGACTGATAGACAAATAGATTGATAGATAGATAGAGAGACAGATAAACAGATGGATAGATAGATAGATAGATAGAAAGGAAAATATATATACAGATAAATAAATAAATTGATAAAGATACAGATAGACAAATATTAAATAGATATATTGACAAATATATTGATAGATAAATAAATAAGTAGATAGATAGACAAACAAATAGACATGCAGAATACTAACAGATAGAAAATTATAAAGATAGATAATAAGATATATAGACAGATAAATATAAAGACAGAAACAAAGATAGAAAGATACATAGATAGGCAGATAGATGGATGGATGGATATATAGTTAGACAGATGGATAGAAAGATGGAAAGATAGATGGATATATAGTTGGATATAAAATACTACAAGAAAAATCCTAGGTGGCTAAAGAATATTCCCTAGTTAAATGAAGGTTTTCCTTTGCTAAATGGGATATAACGATGGGTTAATGATGGAACATTTTCCAATCTAAAGTGCTCGTCACTAAAAATTAATTAGGGAAAGTCTCTCTAGCTAAATAATTTTAGCTACGAAAATTTTATTAGCTAAAATACGGATTTCCCTAGCTAAATTAGCAAGGGAAAATTCCCTAGCTAAATTAGCAAAGGAAAAATCCCTATTTATTTTCATTCAAAAACTATTTTCATAATTTTATTTTTTTTCAAAAAATTTAATTAAATAATTTAATATTTCTATTTTAAATTGAAAAAAAATATAAACTATAAATGATAATTTATAATTAACATCTATATAAAATCATTTAATAAATTATTTTGATACAATAATTTACATAATTAAAACATAAATATAATAAAATTTTATTACATATTATTCATTAATGTTTATACATGATAGTGTAGAAAGTATATCTATCCATGCATTGACCTTGCTTTCTCTCCCTTAACTCCTCCGATCACCATCTTTCTACTACGACAAAGCTGTCGGAGTTGTCAGTCAGGGTGCATCATGTCTAGTAAAAAAAATTTAACTTATACAAGCTTCGCATGGGGAACAATATTATACCATATCTCTATGAAATTTAAACCAGTCAATAAAATCAAAATATATAATTAATAAATGTTATGTTTTAATAAATATATAATATTATAGTATATATGTACATATATACTACAGTGTATATGTACATATATACTAGCATTTCGATAGTTACATATATTACTAAAAGATATGTACATATAAACTACTATATTATATGTACATATATACTGAGTATATATGTACTTAGTATATATGTACAAATAATACTATAGTAGTATATGTTCATATACTGAGTATATACATACGTATATACCGAGTATATATGTATGTATATACCACATTTGTTGCTACTATTGCTACAGCTGATAATAAAATTGGGGCGGGCGATGATGCTCTACTGATGGACTTCCCTGCCAACCACTCATTTTGAGATTGAGCGAGTTTTTGATAAGACGGTGAGTTGCTTCTCCCAAAATGGGACTTGATATTCCTCTTAGCACTCGCAGCCTGTAAAAATGGGGTAATGTTACATTTTTCCTTTCGATTAAATATAGTTTTGTGAAATCTAATGAAATTACATGACACTACATGAGCATCATCATCATCATCATCCTAAGACCTGGTATAATTAGAACCAATCATTGTAGAATCTACAGCAAGAAAACTTATTTCCTCATACATACGCTTGGACCATGTGATAATTGCATATTTACACAATTACTAAAAGATTTAAGAATAACCTCTATCTACCTGGCTAGCCTGGACGGGAAATATCTTCATGCCACAGCCTTAGGGAAGGTCTAATATCCATGGCTTTTATGACCTGCATCAGTAAACAATACACAATGATGACCAAACTAGCCCTAGCAATTATATATTCAAAGGTGTGTGTGTGTGTGTGTGTGTGTGTGTATAAATGTGTGTGTATGTATGACAATATATACATGTCTACAAATAAATATATGCACCCACTTACGTATATACTCGATATATACATACGTATATACCAAGTATATCGTACATATATAATATAATATATATGTATGCATATACTGAGTATATACATACATATATACTGTATAATATATATGTGCATATATACTATAGTATTATATATATGTATATATAATCACATAGCCTCCGATCACTACAAGAAAATATCAATTTAGCTAGGGAATTTTAGATGGGTATCAATCCCTAGCTAAATTGTAAGGAATTTTAGATGGGGATCAATCCCTAGCTAAATTATAAGGAATTAGCTAGGGAATAGTATGAGATTTATGATTTTTCTTTGAAAAAAAATAGCAACGGATTAGCAAGGAAAAATTTTTCGTAAATTCTGCTCAAAAAAAGCTGGGATTTTAGCGACGGATTTAACAATAGAAAATTTTAGTAACTTCCGCTCAATAAAAGTGGGAATTTTAGCGACGAATTTACCGACGAATTTTTCCTTGCTAATAAAATCCTTGATTTAGTGATAGATTTGGCGAAAATTTTTCTTTGCTAATAAAATCCTTGATTTAGCGATGGGGTTTCCCTTGCTAATAAAATCGTTGATTTAGTGACGGATTTAGTGATGAATTTTCCCTTGCTAATAAAATTCTTGATTTAGCGATGAATTTAGTGATGAATTTATCCTTACTAATAAAATCCTTGATTTATCAACGGATTTTTCCTTGCTAATAAAATCTTTGATTTAGTGATGGATTTACCGATAGATTTTTCCTTGCTAATAAAATCCTTGATTTATCTACAAATTTAGCGATGGATTTTCTCTAACTAATAAAATCAGTAATTTAGCTATGAATTTAGCGATGGATTTTCCCTAGCTAATAAAATCCATAATTTAGCTACAGATTTAACGAGAGAATATTTCTAGCTAATAAAATCTATAAATTAGTGATGGATTTAGCGACAGAATTTCTCTCGCTAATTATTAGTGAGGAATTTTTCCCAGCTAATTAGATCTCGATATAATTTACCACTAATATTTTCGTAATTTCTGTCCAAAGAAAAATGGAGATTTTAGCGATGGAATTTTTCTAGATAATTATTCGTGATGGATTTTCCCATGCTAATTTAAATCCATCACTAAATAATTATCTAAATTTATTTTTTTATTAGTTTATATACAATTAGAATCAATAAATTTTTAAATATTTTTTTTCAAAATATATGTATTTAGCTAGGGATTCTTTTAGCTATTTGGGTTATGTTATAAAATCTTTTGCTAATATTAAATGATATTTTTTAAGCATTATTTATTTTAATATTTTATATAATTTTCTATATTAAAGGTATGTCATGGTCTATATACGAGCGATCCTTGAATTACACAATCTTCTCGTATAATAATTTAAATTTGATATTATAAAAAAATAATAAATATATAAATACTAATAAAAATTTATATTAAATATGATTAAAATAATATTTTTTGATTATTATTTGATTAAAATATTATACTTAATTTTATCTGAAATATTTATTTATGATATTTAAATATTTGTATTACAAAACATTATATAATTTATTATATAATTATAATATTTATAAAATATTTTAATTAATAAATAAAAATTACAACTAATAAAAAACTAAATTAAACAATTATTTGATTAAAAAAAATTATAAAATTATATGAATAATCGAATAAATAAGTAAATATTTATAAAAATAAAAGTATAAAATAATATTTTTATTATTTTATGAATTTTTAAAAAATATAATGACTAAAAGTTTTTAAAATTTTGAATTATAAAAAATAATTTTTAATTTTTCATAAAATTTAAAAGAAACAAAGTTGATATTTTAAGATCAATATATTGTTGTTTTAATTACATCAAAAAAAATTGATGATTTAAAAAATTAATATTTCAGTGTGGTTATTAAATGAACACTTCAAACATTAAAATTTATAATGATTAAAAGATTCAAATTATATGCTTTTATAATTATTTCATATTATATTAATAAAAAATAAATTGAATTCTTATAAATTTATACCCATATAATATAATATGTGTGTGTGTGTGAATACTTTATTATTATATAATATTATTTTATTTATTTATTAAATAATATTATTTATGGTTAAATAAAGATCTATTTCTATTATTTTATTTAAATTATTTATTTTTTATAATTTTATTTGTCTTATTTTTTTTATATTTTATTTTATAACAGTTGAGTATATATATAAGGTTTCATTAAAATGTTTTTATCAAAAAAAGCCCACACACCAAACGATGTGTTTAATGGTAGCAATAATAATGATTTAGGGTTCTCGCCGAAGATCTACAATGTCATAGCTTATGGTGGTGTTCATATAGACATGAGAACAATGCCTGTAGATTGGGCTCCCATCTACAGGCTCTTCGTGTGGATGAAACCCCCTCTACTGGCAATTTCGCATCATAGACACTCCGGTAGGCTCATATAGGTAAAAGATGTTGTGTGGACTAGATTCATCAGTGGAGGCCATAACAATTGCTATTGCTTCAGGCAACATAATCTGATACGAGTAATGAGTGTGCAGATCAACTGATGACATGAAGCAACCCTGCGATGGATCCGTATGAATCTAACCAAGAGGAAAGAGTGACAATCTGTCATGGACTTCAAATATTTCTTCTTCACTCAAAATTCAGGTTTATCTTCTTCCACTTGGCTTCGAAATTCAGGTTTCAATATTTCCAGCTCACCTAATATAAGTAACAGTCTCTTTTTATAAGTTGTTCTTTCTTTGTGGAATAAAACTTGATAATCATGATGTAATGGAATAGTTTCAGATACCAAACTTGAAAATCTAAGAAGTATAACTTACAAATTAACTACATTTTCTTTTCCTTGTATATATTTGTTTGTCTCAAAAGACGGTCAACTATTCTATAGTAATTTTGAAGAGGAATCCAATTATCTACATTTAGTTGATGAGTTATCTTATATACATTTATTTTCATCTTCCGCGCTAGCAAACTCACAAAATTCTAAGCATGAATTAGCTCATCCGTAGATGCTGTGTATTCTTCATGAGTATTTCTGTGGCGATTGCGAACACTAACAGATGGAAATTCAAGCAAGAATCATTAGCTGTCATGGTGACAAATGGAAATAGGAAAGTCCCGCACATATCTTTCTCACACACAAACTTCCTACTTGAAAGGTAAACTTAATGTTCGCTTGAAGGAGAGCCGAAGGAGAAGGAGAGCCGAAGGAGAAGGAGAGCCTTAAGGTTTCATAGAAAAAAATGCTAAAAAATTTTCTCTCTCTCAAATGACGAAGGAGAGTAGAAACATGAGGGAGCAACCTAGAAACCTATCTAGAACAAATAACAAGCATTTTCAATGGATGGGGTGTTAGTTCCCAAGTTCCACTAGAATTAAAGGAATTTACCTATATTACTAGCCAATGTGATAAAGTATCTCAGAGGGAGACATGAGTTTATTTATATTATCAAAAGAAAAAAAAATATAGTTTAAGATAAAAAATTCATAGAATAAAATAAAACTTTTAAAAAAAGGATGTTATATACAAATTAATTATGTGTCCATAGAGCAATCAATTGATCGTAATCAATGAAATCACCATCATGATCATTTAGCTTTAAAATAGATTTATCAATGAACTAAGCAACATGTCTCATAATATATATTATAAGGTGAAGTATATATAATCTCTCATTAAGATGAATAGTCAATACATGTTGATCATAAAGAGAACCCTTCACACTCGTACTAACCAAAAAATATATTAGCAAACGAAACTTCTTTATCAAAACTTCTTTCATGCTATCTAGATCAAGGCTCACACCCTATAATGTTGCTAGAAAGTAAGTGGAATTAGAAGTTGAAATTTTCTGATAGTGTGACCTAATAGTTTCAAAAGATGTTAAAAGAGAATAAACATGTTTTGCTGGAGCTACAATTGGAGTACTAATTAGGCTATGAATAAGTAAGCCTCTCAATATTTATAAAAATTTAATTGATAGTATTAAATTCTTAAAGAAATAATTTATTTTCAATAAAAATTATGCTAAATATTACTCTAAATCATCATTATATATGTTAAATATATTTATTGAAAGATGGAATACTAATGTATCTGACATATAAATTAGATTTTATTTTTGAAATATTTTTAAGAATTTAAAATATAATGTCACAAATTATCATTAAGCCATTGTTGATTTGTAACAAAAAAAGATTATATATTTAAGCGATAAAATATTTTTTAATATCGTGTACATAAAATTCCACTTTATTTCAATGTAAAGTTAAAATTTTCTACATTTTATATTGTTTACCTTACAATATCTTTTAAATTCAGAAAAAATGTTTTTGAATGATGAATTTAAGAATACACATTCATTATATTATCATGAGACTCACAAATTAATTTCATATCAAATTTTACCATCAAATGAATGAAATGATGCACATAATGTTGATTTAAGAAAATATTACAACATATCAATCCAAAATATCTATTAGATAAAAAATCATAAGTTTCATGTTTTAATGTCACATATCTAGTGACTTAATTATTGCTATCACTAATGGCATCTCTTGTTAGAGACACTAACGATGCCGTTCAAAATTGTTCCTTCGTTACTTTCAAATTAGGTAGTGGAAAGCCATAATATCTTTTTTTGAGTGAATCTTTTTGCATTTGCATAATGATAAATCATGCTTTAAAATTCTTCTTGTACCTTACATTTCCCATAAGAAGAAAACAATTTAGATAATTTTTTAATTAGAATGATACATTATTATATAGTTTTATTTAATTGCTTGTAAATATATTTGTACAAACATTTTTATATTGAAAATAATAGGACACCCTAACATGATCCTCATAAAGCATGATTCTATTAAATTCTTCGTTAAATTAGTTGTTTATATTAATTGGTATAAATATTTCTAGCTATCAATATATCATGATAAAATAGAGTTGGTAACTTATGTTTTTTTTTTGAATATTTAGTTGTTTACTTTCTTAATCAAAAATGTTTTATAATATGTTCCAGGGTCAGTTATTCAATATCATGTACCCTCTCTCATAGACTACCATTTATATGTTTAAAATAATATTTGTATTTGTATATTGAAAACAATAGGACACCCTAACATGATCTTTATAAACGATGACTCTATTAAATTTATCGGTAAATTAGTTATTAATTTTAATAGGTATAAAATTTTCTATCTATGAAAATGTCATGATAAAATATTATTTGTAACTTATGTTTTTTTCAATATTTAGTTGTTTATTTCCTAAATAAAACTTGTTTTATAATATTTTCCAAAGTGAGTTAGTCAATATCTTGCACTTTCTCTCATACTACCATTTACATGTTTAAAATAATATTTCTATTTGAATTTTTTAGCATGCCTCTACAAGTTACTTAGAATTCTAACTTAAACATATCTTATCTATAACAATTACGTGTATCTGTGATGTATAACTATAAAAGCTTTATACATAACTAAAGTTAAATATATAATTTACAACTTATATTTAATATATATTTGTATATATTAGTATATAAAAAGTATTTTACTATATCTATACATATACATATCTATATGTATAATTATATAAAATTATATGAAAAATATATATACCTACTTGTATAAATATAAGTTTAACTATATGTGTAACTACATGTATAACCACATGTAATTTTATTTATAATTACATGTATAACGACATACAACATTATGTTTAGCTATATGTGTATAATTATATATAAATATTTGTATAACTATATAAAACTCAATATAATTAAATATAATTATATTTATAACAATGTACAAATATATGTAAATCTATATATTTGTTTATAACTTTGTATATATTTATTTATAAATTTTTATAACTACTTGTATGAATACACACACACACACACACACAACTATATGTTTAACTATATATATCTATTTATAACTATATATACTATATGTATAATAACATATAAATATAAATTATTATATCTTACTATATGTATACCTATAAAAACTTTATACGTAACTATATTTAAATATATAATTTACAACATATATTATATATACATTTTATATATTAATATATACCAATGTATTTTACTATATTTATACTTATACATAACTATATGGATAAATATATATTATTATATGAAAAAATAATATACCTGCATGTCTAAATATAAGTTTAACTATATGTGTAACTATATGTATAACCACATGTAACTATATTTATAATTTACATGTATAACAACATACAACGATATGTTTAACTATATGTGTATAACTATATATAAATATTTGTATAACTATATAAAACTCTATAAACAAATATAACTATATTTTTAACTATGTATACATATATGTAAATCTATATATTTGTTTATAACTTTGTATACATTTATGTATAACTACATATAACTACTCGACAATGGAATCCAATAAACATAATTCAATGACTAATTAAAGTTTGGAATTTTGATGTTCATCTTTAGGAATGGAATATCTAAATTAGATTATAAATTATAACTATCAAAATTTAATATTCAAGTCATTGATAACACCATGAAAGTACAGTTTTTTTATCTTTATTACCTATTTAAAAAAACCAAGAGAAGAATTTTAATTTTATGTATTTTAATATATATATATATATATATATATATATATATATATATATATATATAAAATCAAACTTTAGTACTATTTATTTTATTTAAAAAATTAACTTTATTTGAATATTTTGTGTAAAAATGAAATTATTAAATATAGAAGATTAAAGCCATCTTGTAGTGACTTAAAGATCATTTAAAGGAAAATCTAAGAGAATGATATTTGTTAAACATATATATCTTATATATATATATATGTATGTATGTATGTATGTATATAAGTATAGATATATACATATTTCTATAATGTATATATATGGTTGTGTATATGTGTATGTTTGTATAAATACATAAATACATACATACATACATACATATGTGTATGTTTGATATGTGTGTGTGTGTGTGTGTTAGATATATGTGAATATATTTTTATATATAAATATATACATACATATGAATGTTTGTATGTATTCTATATATGTAAATATATGTCTATGCACATATTTATACACACACACACACAATCACACTGAAACACACACACACACACATATGAGTGTGAATGTGTGTGTGTGTTTGGGATGCCTGGATATAATTAAAACAAAAGGAGTAGTTAGAAAAATTACGAACAAAAACACAAATACATTATTCATGAACAGAAACTCAAACCCAATAAATGAAAAAAAAATAGAAATACGAGTTTTTTATTATATTTTATATACTATTATAATTCTTATTGACAATCAATTGACTAAAAAGAAAAATCTAAAAGCTCAAAAAATAGAGGGAGGATTAGGTAATTGGATTGCTTTTAGTATTTGGTATAAATTATAAACTCTCAACTCCAATAACTGCCATAGCCTTTTGTCTAGGCAAGTTATATCAACTCCAATAACTTCAAGTTATTTTCCCATAGATGCAAACTCTAAAATTTCGTAAGTCCTTTTGAAATTCTTGAGACAAGATATATTCAATGAGTAATCTCTTCGGCTTATTGTATAAACTAGATTTGTGGTATTTAATGAATTTATGCGAGTACCTAAAACTTCATTTTATAATGATTTTAATGCTTTGTAGTTTTTATTATACTTTCAACCTCTTCTAAGCTCAAATAATGGTCTAAAACATACCAAAAATATCACCATAATAAAACAAACATGTTTTAAATTCTTATAAACTATGGATAATTAAGATTCAAGTGGCTAAGGTAAAAGAACAACCCAAAAAAATTGAATCACTAGAAACATTGAAGTCAGATAAGAAGATGGTGGTAAAACTTATGTGATTGAAAGTCTCAATGAATCATTAAAAAAGTGAACATATAAAAAGTTCTTGTTATGGTCTTTGAATTTGATAAATCTAACGGATATGATAACATATATAAATAAATATTTATAAACATATGCTATATATAAGCATTATATATATACATATGTATATATACATTAATATATATATATATACACACATTATATATATATATACATACATATATATGCATACATATATATGCATATGTTACATATATATATAACATAAGTTATATGTATGTATATATATATATTAATTATATACTTTATATATATATCAACATGTGTTATATATATACATTTGTATATATAGATGTTAAATAATTATATATATATATATATATATATATATATATAAGCCGAAATAAACTATATAAAAAAACAATTCTTATAACATATATATAGAAATATATATTTACAAGTTTATATGTATGTGTGTGTATATAAATGCTTATACATACATGCATACATTTATATATATTTATAGAAATATATATACATATATTTACAAGTATATACATTTATAGAAATATATATACTTGTTTATATATATTTATTTATAGATGCATAAATTTATTTGTATATATATAAATACTTATACATACATACATACATACATACATATATATATATATATATATATATGTATATATATATATATATTTATGTATATATATTTATACATAAAATGCTTTAATTTAGATTTAAATAGTTAACTAATACATAATTTATTTTATTTTTCATTAATTCATGGATTTCTGTTATAATTAAAAAAACTAATTATGCATTTTTCAAAGAAAATAAATATCTCATTTTAATATTCAAACCTTATAAAATAATGGATCACACCTTTTATAAATTTAAGCAAAAAAAAATTAAACAAAGATAATTAATAATAAAAATGATTAAATTTGTCATTTTGCCCCAATCAAAAAGCTAGGTTCTAATCGAATGTTAAATTTTAAAAAAAGCATTCATCCTTTTCAATAAAATTGCCTAAAGAAAATTAGTTATAAAACATCTCTCTACATTTTAATATTTTTTCCTTTTTTATTTTAAATAGTTATTATATGTATTTATATAGTTTTCCATATTCTTCTAACAATTTATTTCCATTTCTGTTGATTGATTTTGTTTATTTAGCTAATGCTATTCTACAACTAGAACTTGTGCATTCGATGTCTACCTACTTGAAAGTATGAGCCCAAACCCGTAGGGTTTATCCTCATGCCTAGTGTTATCCATAGTTGATTCTATGTTACCTAATTACCCTATGTACATATACACCACATGGATATCATAATCTAGTAATCAGCTAGCCTTCTTTTTGATAAAGCTGAAATCGGTAAATATGATACACGTGCATTGGAAGGACAGTGGTAATGTCTGAATGCTTTGAATCAAGAGTTTTTCTTTTCTCTCACATAATGTGTCCTACAAAGATTCATAATTTGGTTTATTGGAAAAGAAAGAACAAAACCAGAATAAAAAAATTGAAACCTAAGAAAAAATATCATAATTATTTGAAACACATAGACAAAATTAAATAACAGTTCAAAAATAATTCTCATACTCAATCATCCTCATAATTTGTAGGGAATGCTAGCCTCTCCTGTGAGGATTCACACCTGGATCTCGAAATGCTATCTGATGTGCCAATGTCGCGAACAGTTACTCTATATAGGTCATCTGACGTTGTATTATTTTTTTAATTTTTTTATTTTTTTTATTTTTTTGCATTTCTTCCATCAAATTAGTTATCTGCTCATCCTTCTTTTTCATTTCGGTGACCATATCTACAATACATTCATTTGCTTCCAATGCTTGTTGTTCGACCACCTTTTCCACCATTGCTGATACAGATAAATTAGAAGCACGACTGCTACAACAAAATGTCACTCCCTTAGATTTGATTCTATACACTCGCTGCTACTTTCAACCTACAATTGTCTCCAAATAAATAGGATCATAGTCAATTGGTTTAAGATCCATAGAACCCTCAACTTGTTGATGAGCAGTTGCTACACGTTCCTCCATTAGGTCCTAAGATAAAATAGAGATAAAAACAATTCTAGATTTACAAAAAATAAAATAAATAGTTTGCTTTCAAAATAATTTTCATAATGTACTATAGTTTTATAAATTCTAATTAATATACCAATTTCTTACTGCAATCATCTAAGAATTATTGTCAACATACTGACCATCCACTTTCTTCACATGCATCTTTTTGAAAATCTAATAAAAATTTGGATCTCGACCGAATTCTCCAGCCTAGAATATGTTTTTATTAATTCATAAAAAACAAATGATAAAAAAATTTAACAAAATTATTAATACCATGTAGAGATTATAATTATTGGACTATTAGGATAACCACAAAATATAGATATGTTTAGAATTTTAAATTTGTACAAAATCTCGAGCATGCTCAATGCTCAACTTTGAACCTCTAGTGTGTCGACAGATTCCTATACCTAGTACAGCAACCTCACTTCATCGATTTTTGCTTGCAATATTTGATTTTTTCTTCACATCTCGCTCCTCCCAATAATTAAGCCAATCGGGCCAATCTTCCTCGGATATAAAATCAGGCCTTGTTTCTATTTTCTTTAATTTATAAACAAAATCAGAATACCGTTGAGTAGCTTTCATCTCCCATAATGACTTTATCTTTCCATCACATTTGGTTGCCCATGTGCACTAATTCTATAAATAGAAAAATGACAAAAGAATTTATATTAACAATAACAATATAATTATTTACTACTTGAATAATAACCAATAAAAAAGTTAAGTAATTAGATAATTATGTTTCAATTCTTTTGTTATGTTATTTTTACCTGAAAGTCATTAAAATATGACTCTTTTGTCAATTCAAAAACTTTCTTCCAGGAGAAAGCTTTAGTATCAACCATTTTCTTGAATGCCTTTGTAATTATAGTCGAACACTTGTGAGATGGAATAAAACTATACACATAAATAAATAACATTGAAAAAAAGCAAATCATAACAATATAAAAAAACCACTGACAGTAATATCAACATTTTTTTTCAAGTCATTTTTACATATTTATTTTACCTCTCATCCACAATCTCAATTTCTAACTTTACAATGACTACAGAGGAAGACACAACATTTGATGATGCCATTGGTATTGTAAATGGGGAACAATCGGTGTAAAATGTTGTGTAGAAGATAGTGATTAATCAAAAGTTTGTGCAGGAAGCACAATGGGTGGTGGGCTTACATCCGATAAAGGTGATAGTAGAGCTCTCAATGATGGAGATGGTGATAGAAATAGAGATGGTGATTGTGATGTTAAAGTTTGGATATGGTGGTTATGAGATGGTATTGATTCTACAACATGATATAACATAATAGATGAATTTGGTTCATTTCTGTGTTCACATCCACATCGACCACAACCACGTCCTTTAGGCACCATATGTTGTACAAAATAAAACATAGAACAAAAAATAGGGATATGATGACAAGCATGCATTTTCGAATAAAACACACTAATAGATTTCAACAATATATAAAAAGTCTTTGATAGTTTTAATTTATAATAAAATTATAACAATTTAATTATCATCATCACTATCATCCTCCAATGTATCTTCTGATATTTTGTCTGAATCTTATAGAAGTTCGAACTCATCTTCAGATAAAAATTGATCATCTTCAATTTCTATTGTGCCACCATTCGAGTCACATAAATTATCTAGATCTTCATCTACCTTCACAGGCTCAATATTATTTATGTCAACTTCTTGGAATGCCAGCGTTATTTCTAAGTCTGCCCTTCTTTGTTGCAATGTTGATACTTCAAATTTTGATCGAGCTTTAATTTTGCAATTCACCCACCAATCTTTCTTATCATGAGATAAACTCGAATATGTACAATAATATACCTGAGTGGCTTGAACTAGCATAATAAATGGCTCATATCGATTATATCAACATTTATGGGTAACATCTACTAGCTTATAATCCGAATGAATTTTTGTGCCCCCATTTCGTGTAGGAACAAACTACTCACACTTAAATAATACAATCCTATTATTTTCAAGTTCAGGATACTCTAACTCAATAACTTTTTTGAGTTGACCATAATAATCAATCCCATATGAACTATAATTTGAGGCTTTAATGCATACACCACTATTCATTGTTATTTTAGAGAATCATTCCCGATTGTGTGAAATTTATATCCATTAACAAAATACCCAGTATAGGTTGTCACATATCAAAATGGGCCTTTACTTAGATTCTGAATAAAAATATTTGAATCTCCATTTGAAAAATCAATTGCATGTGACATAAATTAAAAAAATAATATTAACACAAATAAAGATACTAATAAATTAAGTAATTCAAAAATATTAAACTTAATTATACTCACATAATCTTTTAACCAATTCACAAATTTAATTTTTAGTATATAATCGATATCATTGCTAGAAATTGATGGATGCTTATATTTTAACTGCTCAACATAAATACTTCACAAATATTAAAAGAGAGAAAAAATTATATATCAATTTTTAATAATTCCTATTAAAGATAAAATTAAACTATGATTAAACCTACAACCATTTTGGGTATACATACTCAATATATGGTGCAACCTCCTCACATTAAGTAAAACGTAGCTCCGGGTTGCTTTGTACTCTTCATCTGTCATACATCTCTTCATTGCTCTTCCAAATGCTCTTCCAAATGCTTTTCTAGGGTGCTTGAAGATAGATAGTTTATTCATAGAATCATCTTCTACCATCACATGACCTTCATAATTCCGCAGCACATTTCTATTCTTTGTATTGACATGATCCTAAAAATAATAAGAACAAAATGATGATGTTTCTTCTACTAAATATGCATTGCAAATTGAACCTTCAATTTTTTCCTTGTTTCTAACATTCAATTTTAACTTACAAAGATGCCTACATCCATAATGTTAGATTTCAATTAGATTAAATTACAATAATACATAAAGTACTAAATAATAAAACACAGCAATATATATGTATTTACCTCTCAAAAAGATACATCCTCCTGAATTGCACTGGTCCTACAATCCTTGCTTCATATGCCAAATGGACCGGCAAATTCTCCATCGACTCAAAAAAACTCGGCGGGAATATTCATTCAAGCTTACATATAATAAGTGGAATGTCATTCTCCAGCCTCACTATGTCATCTATTTTGATTGTGGGTTCAGTTAGTTGTTTGAAAAACAAGGTTCTGTAAGGACCTTCCAAGCACTTAGTGGATGTAATTCACGGAATACAATTAGTATTAATCTTTATATAAATACATGAAAGTCATGACGTTTCATTCCAAATAACTTAAGATTCTTCATATCCATGCATCTACCCATATTTGACACATATCAATCAAAAAATTTCAAAATTTTAACCCATTCACACAATATCTGTCTTGCCTTCTTATCTAGTGTGTAGTAAGCTTTAGAGAATTTTCCTCTTTCCTTATTCAGTTTCAATTTAGGATGCCTATAGTAATCAATCAGCTTTTGTGTTGATTTTTAAGTGTCTTTTGTTTTTGTATCTACATTATGGACCGTGTTGAAAACATTGACAAAAACATTTTTTTCAATATGCATTACATCTAAGTTATGATGAATTAAATTGGACTTCCAATATGGCAAGTCCCAAATATCATCTCTTGAATCTCTAACATAATTTGCTTATTGGTTCATTACTTCTAGTAGCTTCCTTTTCAGTTACCTTTTTCAAACACAAACTTTGAATCTCTATCATAATATCATCTCTTGAACGAAATGCTGGTGCAACTATCATCACAATTTTATTTTTTATAAATGCAGTTCTATTTCTTCAAAATGAATGATTCGTAGGTAGAAACATACGATGGTTATCAAACCATGACTGTTTACCACTAAATTTGAGGGTAAATACATCAGAATTTGCCTTGCAAAATGGGCATGGAAATCACCCTATAGTAACTCTAGCCAAACAACATTGAATATACAGAAAAGTCACATACCGTCCACATATGGGCTGCCCACATAATGAAATTTTACTCATTTGAGATATCATATGTATTCACACCAACATCTCATAAATGATTTAACTCTAAAGTAAGAGGCTGTAAGAAAACATCCACTATGTCTTTCGGATTTTTTGGCCCTAGAATCAATATTGACAAAAACATATATTGCTCATTCATACATAACCACGGAGGCAAGTTATAAGGTGTCACTATCACTGGCCATGTTGAATACTATTGTCCAGTTTTCCCAAATGGCTGAAATCCATTAGTGCAAAGACCCAATCTCACATTTCAACTTTATGCTGTAAAATCTTGATGTATATAATTAAAATGCTTCCAAGAAGGTGAATCTGATGAATGACACATTACCCCTTCTTCAACATCATGCTTAGATTGCCACATCAAATCATTTGCTGTAGCATTTGATGCATATAGTCTATGTAAACAAGGAATTAATGGAAAATAATATATCTTCTTAAAAACAACCTTTAATTTTTGTCGTGTATCTACAACACGAGGTGCCTACCTAAATCGAGGATGATAACAAAACTTACAGCTAATTAAATCATTATCACCGCCCCAATATAACATGCATTCATTTATATAACAATCTATTTTTTCCACTAGTAGACCCATTCCTCTTAATAACTTCTTAGTGTTGTAAAAGTTGTTAGTGATCAAATTATTATTCATAACAATCTCCTTCATCAGTTCTGTCATCTGATCAAATAATTTCTCAGACATATGATTTTCTGACTTAATACTCATTAGTTGAGCCACAAATGACAATTATGAATGTGTTTTACAACTAGGCCACAACTCCTTATCATGTAGCTTTAAGCATTTCATAAAATTTATGAGCTTCAAGATTAGGTAGTTCATCCATGTAATCCATACTGAAGTCAGCACCAGCTACTTTCGTGATCATCCGATAGTATGTGTTTGATAATTTTTCACCATAAGCAAACGATTCAATATCCTCATTTTGTTCAATATTTAGAGTCATTGTACCTTTCCCATGATAAATCCAAACAAAATAATTTAGCACAAAGTCATATTTAGCCTAATGATATCTTATACTATTTGCATCACGAAAAGGGATATTCTGACACTTGAGATGATTACATGGATACTTAATCTTTTCTCCATCCATCAACCTCGTTTGACTACATGCAAAATTGATGAAAGTTTCAAGCCCAGTCAAAAAATCTTTATTCGAAAATCCATTAATAACATTTTTGTACATCCACAGATGATCTGAGCTCATTTTTCCATATTTTATTTACAAAAAATAATGCCCAATCATTATTTTGAATAAAACATTTTATTACTTCAAAATATATAAATAATTAAATATAATTACTTACAGATGAATATTTAAAAATTAAATATCGTGATTATCGAGGGAATGCTTTTTCAGAATTTACATTAATAGATAAAGCAAATTTAACACAATAAAGATTTATAGATATCACAGTTATACTAGATAAAGGGTGCAAATGTGATAATGCACAAGATATGAAAGATAAAAAAGATATTTAATGTTTGAAGGTGGAGAGGGAGAGAGAAAGATATATATATAAATGGGGAGAGATAGGGAAGGGCAAAGAAATGGGGAGATGGGGGGAGAGAGAGAGGCATAGAAATGGGGAGACGGGGGGAGAGAGAGAGGCATAAAAATGGGGATACGGGGGGAGAGAGAGAGAGAGGAGGGGAGAGAGGGGAAGAGAAATGGTGAAAGGGGGAGAGAGGGAAATAGAGAGAGAGAGGAAGAGAGAGGGGCAAAAAGGGAGAGAGAGGGGGAGAGAGAAAGAGGGAGACAGAGAAATTATTATCTGGAATAGGCTTGCTTGATATTGGGCCAAGAAGGGGTGCAATTTTGGTGCGATTCTGGTGCGATTTTCGTGCGATTTGAGCTCAAGTTTGAGCAAAAATGGATGATTCGGATCATCTTTTCAATAAAAAATCACTTAGTTCAATTTCCAATGGTATCGCGATTCTGTTCCTGAACTTTGACGCTAAGGAGGAGTCTCCTGCCGTGTTACTTACCGAAGAAGAGTTTCAAAAGCTTGCGGAACCATTCAAGCTTACATTAATCAGGAAGTTCTCCCATGGTAAGCCGAGTTATGAAGAAATTTATGCGTTTATCGCTTCACTGAAGCTACGGCAAGTTGTGAAAATAGCCATATACGACGGGAAGCATGTCATTTTTCAACTCAAGGAAGAAGATGACTTCCTGAGGTTATGGATTAGAGGGCAGTGGAGCGTGGCTGGATACCCCATGCGCATCCTCAAATGGTCCCCCGATTTTTCACCATCCGTGGAGCCTGCAAATGCCCTGGTTTGGTTCACACTGCCTAAGCTTCCATTACATTTATTTAGCAAACATTTTTTGTATTCTATAGCATTATGCGTGGGTAAACCGTGGCTGATTGATGAGGCCACGGCTTACATGACAAGACCAAGTGCAGCTAGAATCCTCATCGAGGTTAACTGCAAAAAGTCTCCCCCAAACAAAATATGGGTTGGCAAAGATTTAGAGCAGGGTTTCTAGCAGAATATAGTTCCAGAAAACATGCCATTTTATTGTTTGAATTGCCTTAAAATGGGTCATGCATAGGGGCTTGTATGCTAACAGACATGAGGAAAAACAAGGCGAAGTAATGGGTAAGGAAAGACGAGAGGAAGGGCGAGGTAGAGGAGAGCTGAGAGGGAGGAAAAAAGCCAGAACAGGAGGCCAAAGAGGGAGAACGGGCAAATGAGAAATATGTCGAGGGGAGAGAAAGTGAAAAATATAGAAAGAAAGGATAGAGATGAGTTAAGGAATAGAGAATAGCTAGGAAGAGAGGAAGGAAGGATAGAGCTGAGAGATAATAACAATATGGAGGAGATCAGAAAATGGCTAGAAAAAATACCAAGGGAGGTGGAAGGAGTAGAAAGGCTAGGGAGGAAAAAAACAATGTTTAAAAGGAAGAAAAATCAGTTATTAAAACATATAGAACTACATGATTGGGATGAGGATGACTTGCTTTCTGAAGAGGAAATAGAAGCTAAAAGCTGGCCACTGTCTAGCAACACTGATGAAGAAAACAATTTAGTTTTGAAAGCACCAAAGGATGACTTATGGCTAAAAAAATAGAAAATCAAACATGCACTAAAAGACAGGAAAAAAGCCTTAGAAGAAATTATGGAATTAAATATGAGCTTGGAAAAGATAAATAAAATAAAGAAGGTAGAGCAAGCCCCACCGAGTACTAGTAAAACTATAAGAAACATGAAAAAATATACTAACACGAAATATGAATCGAAATGTACTACTAGAGCGCAAGCTAAGTACACTTTATTATGAATAGTTTATATTGGAATATAAGAGGAGTAGCTAACGCTCCTACAATAAATAGAATTAGAAATTTAATTAAAATACATAAACTAAAAGTAGTAATTTTAGCTGAACCGATGGTAACTAAAGACCAGATCGAGAAATATAGGATGAGGATAGGCATGCAAAAGGCCTTCTCGAATCACAATAGTAAATTATGGATCATGTGGAATAGCCCCATAGACATTGAAATTTTATTAGAAAATGATCAAATAATAAACTTTAAAATGGCTAAGCAATCAGAGACTATTTTTTCAGCGGTTTACGCAAGTAATGCAAAAGAAAAAAAGAAAACACTCTGGCATGAAATGGAAAAAATAGCACTCACGAAATCTCCATGGATTATAGGAGGAGATTTCAACACAATTAAAAACCCATCGGAAAAGAAGGGAGGCAGGACACCAAACCCAGTAGCAATGACTCAATTCAATGAGGCTATTGCAAGTGAAAGTTTAATGGAGGTAGAATACCTAGGTACAAATTACACTTGGTGTAATAACTGGAAGAATAAGAAAATGATCTTGTTTAGACTTGATCGAGTGTTACTTAATACAAAATAGCTAGATGTTATGGGGGAAGTTAAAGTTCAGCATTTAAGAAGAACTTGTTCAGATCATAGCCCGCTCCTGGTAAGCCTTCGAAAAAAGAAGGTAAGCCAGAAGGCCTTCACATACCAAAATATGTGGGGCTTACACAAGGATTTTGAATCTATAGTTAAAAATACATGGGAAAAACCGATACCGGGTAACCCCATGCAGAGATTGGGACAAAAACTGAGAGCACTACGATCGGCTCTCAATAAATGGAACAAAGAAGTATTTGGCAATGTGGCCATGAAAATTCAAGAGGCGGAGCAGAAAGCCATAACAACAGAGAAAGAATATGAGAATATACAAAATAAAATAACCAGAACAGAAGTTAATAAAGCTAAAGCTGAATTAAAGCTAAGAATGCATATGGAAGAAATTTACTAGAAACAGAGAGCGAAAGTTAAATGGTTGAAGGATGGAGATAAAAACATGAAATTTTTCTACACAAAGGCAAAAATTAAGTCGCAAAGATTAGGAATAAAGGTCTTAAAAGAGCTAACGGTGAGTGGGTAGAAAAGGAGGAAGATATTAAAATTGAATTAGAAGAATTTTTTAAAAAGCATCTAAGCGGGAAAATACAAATAGAAACTTCACACTAATGGAGAAAATTAAAAGAAAAGTCACGCAAGAAGACAACAAAATGTTAGCAGAATTTCCTACGGAAGAAGAAGTGAAGAATGCAGTATTTAATGCAAATAAAGATAGTGCAGCAGGACCAGAAGGCTGGAATAACGAATTTTTCCAATGTAGCTGGAATATAATAAAAAAAGATGTTTTAGAAGCTATCAACTGGATATTCGCGGGTGTGGAAATCTCAAAAACATGGTCCAGCTCATACATAGTTTTGATACCTAAGAAAACAAATCCTCAAAAAGGAGAAGATTACAGGCCAATTAGTTTATGTAATACCATATATAAAATATTAGCCAAATTGTTACAGAAAAGATTGAGCAAAATATTACCAAACATAATAGAGCCGGAACAAACAGGTTTTGTTAAAAATAGGCTGATAACTGAAAACATTAATTTAACATCGGAAATGATAAAAGATATAGGGACTAAGGTCAGAGGTCACAATGTAATCATGAAACTAGATTTAGCTAAGGCATTTGATAAAGTAGAATGGAATATACTTTGCTATATAATGAGAAAAATGGGGTTTTCAGAATTTGGATAGATATTATATATAGATGTATATCTAGTGCTTGGATTAAATTTCTTATAAATGGCCAGGCAAGTGAAGAATTTAAACCAACCAGAGGTCTCAGGCAAGGGGACCCATTGTCCCCCTCTTTCTTTAATATTTATTTAGATCTTTTTATAGTAAACTTAAAAGAGAAGGTTAGAAATGGCAACATCTTAGCCTACATACAGCCCAAAGATACGCCATTTATATGCTGCTTGGCATATGCTGATGAAGTGATCATATTTACAAATGCCAGTAGCAAATCAATGGAAAACTTGATGGAGCTTATACAAACACTAGAAGAAGAAACATGCCCAAAGCTTAATAAGAATAAATGTCAATTTGTGATAGCAGCTAAAGCACCAGAAAACATTGCTCACAAGATTAAAAAGGTCACAGGATTTGCGCAGTGTACAGGAGCATTAATGTATATGGGATGCCCAATTTATGAAGGAAGAGTAAATGAGGAATATTTTGCATTTTTATTGGACAAGATAAAGAATAAAATTACCGGCTGGAAAGAAAAATTATTAAATATGGCAGGAAGAACTACACTAATTACCCATGTGCTACATAGTTCATTAATACATATACTAATGACGGCACAACCTCCAAATATAATTATTAAAAACTAGAAAGAGAAATGGCTAATTTATTATGGGGTAAAAGAGAAGGGAAGAATAAGCTGCACTGAAAAAAATGGAGAGATTTATGTTACCTAAAAGAGGAGGGAGGATTAGGCTTGATCGGCCTAAAAGATATATCCAATGCGTGGGCATGCAAGAATTTTTGGGGAATAAAAACAGATGAAAACATCTAGGTGGCATTCGTAAAAGCTAAATATGGGTTAGGAAATAATGCTTTTAAAAATACAAAAAAAGCGTCTAGAAGCTAGAAAATGATGCGCGAACAACAAAGTAGCGTGGAAAAGCATACAATACTAACGAAAAGTGGGTAGAAATGGACTTGAAATCCAAACGGAAACTTCACATTAAAAAGTGCCATGGAGCTAGTACGAAGCAGAAAACCCTTACAATTGAAATTACTCTGGGAAAAAGATTTGCCTCAAAAAGTAAATGTTTTATCGTGGAAAATCATGTCTAACATTGTCCCTATAGATGCGAATATTCAGAAGAAGGGCATAAAATTAGCATCCAGATGTGAATGCTGCCATCAAGATATAGAGAGCTTGGATCACCTATTTTCTAAGGGTAAAATAGCTATAAAAGTATGGAATAAATTAGAAATTGAAGCTGATATTGAAAGAAGTACAGTTAATTTAAGAAATAGGCTAGAAAACTGGTCAAAAAAACAAACAAAGAATAATATCTTAAAATGGATTAGAAGTTACATTCCGCATATAGTGTTATGCTGCATATGGAAAGCTAGAAACAGAAGTAGATATGATAATGTAAAAATGGAACATAATGACATTTTGGAAGAAATAAAAAAAGAGAGTGCATTCATTACGGCTTGTAGTCCAATAAAAGTGAAAAACATGAAAATAGAGGAAGATAGAATAAAAGAATGGCACCTTGCAACAATAGCAAGAAAAATGCCAACTATTAAAATAGTTAATTGGAATAAACCTGGGCAGGGCAGTCTAAGACTAAACACTGATGGAAGCTTTAAAAGAGAAATGGGAGAAGCTGGTGGAGGAGGTTTAATAAGAAATGCGGAAGGAAATGTACTGAAAGCATTCACAACAAGGGCTATAGCTTCTTCTGCCTTGCATACAGAAATTATAGCCCTACAAAAGGGTTTGCAAACTTGTAAATCTAACAATTACCTAAAGGTTCAAGCACAGGTGGATTCAAAAATACTAGTGGACCTAGTATAAGGAAAGATATATTTATGGCAATTTAAAGAAGACATTGATAATATTAGAAACATTCTAAGAGAAATAAAAGGAGAAATAAAGCATATTTATAGGGAAGCCAACATGATTGCAGATAGATTAGCGAAAGAAGGAATGAGAAAAGGATCGCAAGAATTTAGAGGGGAGAATATACCTGGAAAATTCAAAGGACTAAAAAGATTAGATAAAATTGCATTTCTGTATATTAGGCTTCAAAAATTATGAACTAATGAATTGTTGTTAGTGTTTGTCAGCTTTTTTTTTGCAGATGGCAGGGGGATAAGAGTAGAAATAGATAGCTTCTCGGGCCTGAGGGAAGTCAGATAAGGAGAGAGCTTGTAATTTATTGTTTGGTAGGGTTTTTTGGTTGGATTTTTTCAGGTTAAGTCAAGCTGCAGCAAGGCGGTTCTAAGCTAAGGTTAACTAAAAGGAAAGCAGGGTGGACAAAGCTAGAGAGGGAAGGAAATGGCTGGTTGGAGGAGCCGGCTTGGAGGTAGTGTTTTAGAACTATTTCTTACGGCTGCGCATGTGCATTGATCGGCCAAGAGTCTGATTGGCAGGGGGACAAGAGAAGAAACAGATAGCTTCCTGGTCCTGAGGGAAGTCGGATAAGGAGAGAGCTTGTAATTTATTGTTTGTACGACTGTGCATGTGCATTGATCAGCCAAGAGACTGTTATCGTTTATCAGTCTTGAGTCGGTCATGGGATCGGCATTCAGTCTGGGTAAGAAGACTGAGTTTAAGGAGCTCGATTGGCGAAGAGACGCCCGATAAAGAGCTGAGTAAGCCCTAGAAAGGGCTGGAAATTATTAAATAATGAATTTTTGTTAGTGTTTGTCAGCTTTTTTTGCAGTTGGCAGGGGATAAGAGTAGAAATAGATAGCTTCCCGGACCTGAGGCAAGTCGGATAAGGAGAGAGCTTGTTATTTATTGTTTGGTAGGGTTTTTTGGTTGGAATTTTTCAGGTTAAGTCAAGCTGTAGCAAGGCGGTTCTCAGCAAAGGTTAACTAAAAGGAAAGCAGGCTGGACAAAGCAAGAGAGGGAAGGAAACGGCTGGTTGGAGGAGTCGGCTTGGAGGCAGTGTTTTAGAACTATTTCTTACGGCTACGCATGTGCATTGATCGGCCAAGAGACTGTTATCGGTTATCAGTCTTGAGTCGGTCATGAGAGCATTCAGTCTTGACATGTATGAAGACTGAGTTTATCAGTCTTCAGCCAGCATGTATGAAGATGGGAATATTCATAAAGCTTCAAGATGGGAGGTAACTTCAAGACGGTAGGAACTTTCATGAAGACAGCAGATGGGAGTACTATGAGAGAGATTAAAAGAATGGAAAGAAAAGGCCCCATACAAATAGGGCTTTGGCAGAAAACCCCAAAAGATATAAAGTATATCAAACAATACTTAACAAAAGATTAGTAGAAGGATATGAAAGTTATATTTTACTCTATTTTTTTGTATTCTAGATTAGGTTTAAAGTGGGTGTAAAAGGGATAAGGGTAGAAGTAGTTTGTAAAAATGGTATTCCTCCGCCAAAATGAGTGTGATAATTAATATTAAAACAACCTTAAAAAAAGAGGGAGACAGAGAAGGAGAGAGAAAGAGGAAGAAAGAGAGGGAGAGAGAAAGAGGGAGAGAGAGATGGAGAGAGAGAGGGTGAGAGAACAAACAAGAAAGGAGAACGAGAAAGAAAATAACAAGAGAGAGTGTGTGACAGAAAGAAAAAGAGGAATAAAGTGACATGAAGAATTAGAGAGGGAGAGAGAGAGAAACACATAAAGAGTGCAATGTTAGAATGAAAAATTATATAAAAGAAAATAAAATTTCATCTATATAAACCTTTCAAATATTACATCATTTATCATACATAAGTTTATATTTGAGCCTGAGGGCCAAGGGCTAGGATTAGGTAAGAGTATGACTCTTATTTGTATTATACCATTTATGAGCCCAATCAAAGAACACTCTCATGATACGTGCTTACATATTGTTGATATTATAGCTTTCTCCATTTAATTTCAAATTAGTTTAACAAATTAATATTATTCCATATATAATTATATGTTAGGATACAAATAGTAAATGTAGTTATAAATAGTTACATATAGTTAAACATATAATTATATATAGATATATGCATACGAGTAGTTATAAGTAAATGTAAATAAATTTATACAAAATTATAAACTATTATTTAGATTTACATATATGTATACAT
>JAREIK010001262.1:0-40000 GCA_029783825.1 Sapria himalayana | reverse complement strand
AATATAATTCTAAATAGTTTTGAAATTTTAATTTTTAATTTTTATTTACAACTTAATAATGTTTTTTTATAATTAATTTTGTTGTATTGATATGATATGTTACTATTTTTTTTATATTGTATTGATGTTCTTGAAATTATAATAATTTATATTTATTTTATTAAGATATGAAATAATATTTAATAAATATATGTTCTGGACTAAAAATTAATTAGTAAATATGTTTATATCATATTAAACTATAAAAGTATACTCACATAAAAGAGTACTCACATATATTCGCTAGTACTATAAATTAATGTTTCATTAACGATACATTTTCATAATACTTCTCATATTTTTATATATTCTTTATTACTATTTATTACTATTTATTACTATTTATTCGCTAGTACTCACATATTTTCTTACATGTACTAAGTATATATGTAATATAAATACTTTTACGTATATACTGATATATATATGTATATTTACATATATACTGGTATATATGTATATGTAATAAGCATTAAAAAAAGGAAAAAATCCTTTAACCATGGCTACAAAAATCATCTTTGTTTGTTCAAAATTAAGTAGAACCTGCAAATACATGGCTCAAAAAATTTGCAACTAGATTTTACAAGATGAAAGTTCAATACATACATACATACATGGATACATACATACATACATGGACACATACATATATGGATACATACATACATGGATACATAAAGACTCATGGACAAATATACATATTGATAGATATATTTTATTTATTTTAATATTCTATTTTTATTAAAATAATAAATATAACTTTTTTTAATGATCTTACTTTACAAGATGAATTTTATAAATTATATCAAATAATATGAAATTTTATGCCTTTATTATTATTTTATATAATATTCATAAAAAATGAATTGAATTCTTAAAAATGTATAACCATTATATATATATATCTATGTGTGTGTGTGTATTTATGAAATACTAAATTATAACATAATATTATTCTTTTATTTATGAATTATTATTATAAATTTATCCATAAATTTAAAATAATATCAAATTATACATTTATATAATTTTTTTATGGATATATTAAAATATTTGTTTTTTTTATAATGAATAATATTAAAATTTGATTACCAATTATTAGTTTTCATGGTTATTAGTAATATAATTTTTTTAATCTTGATTTGTATAACCCTTAATAATTTTTTTTTCCTAAAAATCATTTCATTAATTTATATTTAATATTACAAAAATTAACCATTAAAATTTAATAAATTATTAACAATAAATTTATTTATTTTGGAAATAATATCATTTATGGTTAAATAAAAATCTATTTACTTTTTTTTATTTAAATTATTTAATTTTTATAATTTTAGTTAACTTTTATATTTTGTCTCTTTTTTTTATAAATTTACATCCATTTTTTTATTTATAATTTCTGTGAAAAAAGATACCGGTAAGGCATTCAAGCTATTACCATTTTTTCTATCTTTGCGAAGAGGAAGAGAGAAGAAGCAAAAATGGGAAAATTCTACCTCTTTTTGTTACCGAGTAAGATTATCAATGCTCTTCTCTTTTAGAATACTAAATATATTTATCTCTCTCTCTCTCTCTCAATTTGATTACACTAGCTGAGTTTGATTTATACAAATTATTCGGTGTTTAATTTAATATTCTATTTTTAATATGAAATATTAAAAAAAGAATTCTTAAAATAATAAAATATATCTATCTATATGTATATTTGTCCATGAGTCTTTATGTATCCATGTATGTATGTATCCATATATGTATGTGCCCATGTATGTATGTATGTATCCATGTATGTATGTATGTATTGAACTTTCATCTTGTAAAATCTAATTGCGAATTTTTTGTGCTATGTATTTGCATGTTCGACTTAATTTTGAACAAACAAAGATGATTTTTGCAACCAGGGTTAAAGTATTTTTTCCTTTTTTTATGTTTATGACATATACATATATACCAGTATATATGTAAATATACATAGATATCAGTATATACGTAAAAGTATTTATATGTACATATATACTTAGTACATGTACATATAATCTATAGAGTATATGTACATATATACCTGTGTACACATATATACTAGTATATAAGTACACATATAATGGTATATATGTACATATATACTATAATATTATATTTAACTAGTGAAATGCTAGATTATATGTACATATATACTGTAGTATATATGTACATATATATTGAAGTATTATATATTTTTCAAAATATAACTTTTTTATTTATTTTGATTTGATTGATTAGTTTAATTTTCATACAGATATGGTACCGCAATGTTTTTCATAAGAAGCTTGTAGAAGAGAATAGATTTTTCACATGACATGATGTTCCACGACTGGGTCAACTTTGTTATAGCAGAAAGATGGAGACCATAGGAGATGGGGGATAGAAAGAAATGACAATTTCATGGATAGATTATATTTTATGCAATGTCATAAGATACATTATTAAATAAGTTGTATTAAAATTTTGTTATTTTTTTTAACTATGTAAAATATTATATCAGAATAATTTATTAACTAATTTTAATTTTTTTTATTATAAATTATCATTTATAGTTTTTTTATTCAATTTAATATAAAAACATAAAATTATTTAATTAATTTTTTTGAACAAAAAAATTAAATAGTGAAAATAATTTTGGAATGAAAATAGCTAGGGACTATTCCATTGCTAATATAGCTAGAAAAATTCCCTTGATAATTTAACTAGGGAATTTTTCTTGCTAATTTAGATAAGAAAAATTATGAACCTTCAAATTAAGGTCAAAATTAGCTAGGAAAATTATTTTATTAGCTAGGGAATTTTCCGTCGCTAATAATTTTTAGCTAGGGACTCTTTCCCACATTAATTTTCAGCGACGAGCTCTTTAGCTAGGGAAAGGATGTGTCCCTAATCCTTAGTTATATCTAGTTTAGTGATGGAAAACCCCCATTTAGATAGGGAATTTTCAATAGCTATTTGGGATTTTTTTATAGTGTGTCTATCTATTTGTCAATCTATCTATTTGTCTATATGTCAATATGACTATATATTTATCTATCTATGTATCTATCTGTCTATATATCTATCTATGAATCTATTTATCTGTCTATTTGTCTACTTGTTTATAAGTCTATCTATCAATCAATCTATTAATATTTCTATCTATCTATATATCCTTCTGTCTATATGTATATATGTCTGTCAATCTGTCTCTCTATCTATCTGTCTATCTATCTATCTATGTATCTTTTGTATATCTATATATATATCTATCTATCTATTTATTTGTCTATATCCCTATCTATCGATCTCACTATAAATCTATATGTTTATATGTCTAATTATCTATCTATCAAACTATCTATCTATCTATTTATCTATCTATCTGTCAATCTACATATCTATCTATATGTATATATTTCCATCTATATATCTATCTATTTAACTATCTACTAGCTATCTACACATCTACCTATCTTTCTATATGTCTGTCTATCTAATAATATATCTGTCTATCTTTCTCTCAATTTGTCAATCTGAATATCTATCTATTTGTCTATCAATGTTTCTATCTATCTATATATTTGTCTATCTATCTATATGTATATATGCTTATCAATCAATCTGTCTCTCTATCTATCTATCAATTTATCTATATATCTAACTAACTAACTATCTGTCTAACTATCTATGTATCTCTCTATAACTCTCTATCTATCTATCTATCTATATTTTTGTATATCTATCTACTGTTAATCTATCTTTTTATCTGTATATCTGTCTAACTATATATATTTGAATATATGTATATCTATCTCTCTATCTATTAGTTTATCTGTCTATCTACTAATTTGTCAATCTACTTATCTGTCTTTCTATCTACCTGTATATCTACTTATCTATCTATTTGTCTATTTGTATATGTGTTTATGTGTCTATCTATCTATCTATCTGTATATCTGTATATCTGTCTATCTATCTGTCTGTATTCTATCTATCTTATCAATCTGTATATCTATCTATTTGTCCATGAGTCTTTATGTCTATCTGTCTAACTTTTTATCTCTATATCTATTTATTTGTCTTTCTATCTATCTATATGTATATCTGTCTATCTTTAAATCTAACTAACTATATAACCTATAGTTATATGTATTTTATTTATTTTATTTATACATATAGATAGATATAACCTATAGTTATATAGATAGATATACATGGATACATACTAGATTTTATTTATTTTTTTAATTTTTTTTATTTTTTTTATTTTTTTTATTTTTTTTATTTTTTTTATTTTTTTTATTTTTTTTATTTTTTTTATTTTATTTATTTTATTTATTTTATTTATTAAATTCATCTTATTCATTTTATGTATTTTATGTATTTTATTGATTTTATGTATTTTATCAATTTTCTGTATTTTATGTATATTATGTATTTTATGTGTTTTATGTATTTTATGTATTTTATGTATTTTATGTATTTTATGTATTTTATGTATTTTATGTATTTTATGTATTTTATGTATTTTATGTATTTTATGTATTTTATGTATTTTATGTATTTTATGTATTTTATGTATTTTATGTATTTTATGTATTTTATGTATTTTATGTAATTTATCAATTTTATGTATTTTATCGATTTTATGTATTTTATCGATTTTCTCAATTTTCTCGATTTTCTCAGTTTTCTCAGTTTTCCCGGTTTTCCCGGTTTTCCCGATTTTCCTGATTTTCCCGATGTTCTCGATTTTCTCAATTTTCTCGATTTTCTCAATTTTCTCGATTTTCTAAATTTTCTCGATTTTCTCGATTTTCTCGTTTTTATCTATTTTATTTTATTTTATTTTTGAATTCAATCATTACTCATTTTAGAAAATTTTTTGTAGATATCAAGTTTGGATACCTAAGTATGTATACTATTTATGTATAAATTATACATGTATATTGATGTATATTATTTTTTTTAAGATATCAAGTCGGCATACCTAAGTACATATACTATTTATTTATTGTTTTTGTATATGGTCACCATCAAAATCCACACAATGATAACGCATTATATCACTGGTGCATAAAGCATGTATACGAATAAGTTTATATACTAAATCCAAGTTTACCATGATGATTAAAAAAGAAATTCAAAACAAAAAAAAGAATAAAAACACTTACTCTTCGATTAAGCAATCCATGATAATCAATAAAAAAATAAATGTATAAACATCCCTTCAAATCAATAACAAATTACAACTTAAACCTCGAATTAATTTTAGTTGAATCGATGTCGAAAGATAGATTTCAGAATGTGGAGGAATTTAGTTCTGTTAGAGACGAGAGAGAGAATATATATTTTAGTAAAATATTTATATTTTTAATTATTAAAATATTAAATAAACAATATATATATAATACAAAAATACTCATTAAGTTTATTTATTATCAAAATTTTTTTAACAAATTTAATATGCGTGTAGCAAGGTACAAATGAAAAATAAATACCTTACAATTTTTTATTATTATATTAATTAAACAATAAATATATAAACAATAAAAAAATTAATTTTTGCCTTAAAAAATATCAAATAGGTACAGAATTAACAAACTTCATATAATAAGATATAAATGAAAAGATGATTTGTCTTTTAGCCCTCGCCTAAAAGTTATAAAATACTCTTAATGTTAACATTTATATAAAAACTTATATTTTATGGTTATAAATTTTTAAGAATTCATATTAATTTTTATGAAGATAATATGAAATAATTTTAAACGCATAAAATTTTATATTATTTGATAACATTAATAATTTTTAAATTTCAAAAAATTATAAAAAGTGAAAATAATTAAAAAAAGTAATATTTATTATTTTAATAAAAACATAATGTTAAAAGCTGATTGTAAAAATATTATTTAATTGTTTAAATTTTATAAATTGTCTATCTATCTGTCAAATTATATGTTTATCTATATGTCTACCTATATATCTATCTATCTTTCTATCTATTTTTCTATGTATTTGTCTAGAAATCTATCTATCAATCTATCTATCTATTATCTTTAATCTATCTATTATTTTATATATCTATCTTTCTATTTGTTTATTTGTTTTCTTGTTTGTTCGTCTGTCTTGCTTTCTACCTACCTAAGAGTCTAGCAGCCTAATTGTGTGTATATGTCTATCTGTATATCGATCTATCTTTCTTGTCTGTCTGTCTATTGTCTATTTGTCTATCTATATGTCTCTCTATATATCTATCTATCTTTCTATCTATATGTCTAACTATATGTCTGTCTATCTATCTATTTGTCTATCTATCTATTTGTTTCTCTATCAATTTGTCTATTTATCAATTTGTCTATCTATATTTCTATCTATCTATATATCTATCTAGTTGTTTATCTATATGTTTGTATATTTCTCTATTTAACTATCTATGTGTCTATCTAGCTAGCTATTTATCTATCTATCTATCTGTATGTTTCTCTATTTGTCTACCTATCTATCTATATTTCTATCTAATTATCTATTTCTAAATATCTGTCAATTTATATGTCTATATATCTGTGTTTCAATTTGTCTATATATCTTACTCTTTCTATCTATCTCTATGTCAATCCATATGTATATCATTTTTTTATATAAGTGCCTATCAATTTGTCTATCTATCTATGAATCTATCTATTAATAAATTTCTAAATCTAACTATTTAATAATCCGTATATCTATCTGTCCATCTATCTAGCTATCAATGTATCTATCTATCTATCTATTATCTATGTATATATATATCTTTCTATCTATCTGTCTAACTATCTAGCAATCTATGTGTATATAAATAAGCCTATCTACCTATCTATCTATTTATCAAACTCTCTATCTATTTGTATATCAATCTGTCTATCAATCTTACTATCAATTTGTCTATAAATCTACCTATCAATCTATCTATCAACCTGTCTATCCATCTATCTATCTTTTTGTCTATCTAATTGTATATTAATCTATCTTTCTATTATCTATCTATCTCTTTATCAGTCTATCTATTTATCTAGATGTTTTTCTATCTATCTGTCTACCAATTTTTCTATCTATATATCTATCAATCTATCTATCGATCTATCCATCAATATATCTATCAATCTATCTATCAATCTATCAAACAATCCATCTATTAATCTGTCTATCAATCTATTTTTGAAAATGTCTATCAATCTGTTTATTAATATATCTATCTATATATCAATTTGTTTATCACTCTATCTATCATTCTTTCTATCATTCTATCGATCAATAAATCTATCTATCTGTCTATCTATCTATATAAATATCTATCTATCTATTAGTCAATTTATGTTTATATTAATATATCTTTCTGCATGTCTGTCTGTCTATTTGTCTATCTATTAATCTATCTATCTAAATGACTATCTATCTATTTATCATTCTGTCTATCTATATATCAATATTTTTATTAATATGTCAATCAATTTGTCTATCAATCACTTTATCAATCTGTGTAACAATCTTTCTATCAATCTATTCTATGAATTTGTCTATCAATTTATCTATCAAACAATCTATCTTTCTATTTAACTAACTAACTATCTATCTATATTTCTATCTATCTATCTCTATATCTATTTATCTATATGTCTATCTATCTGACTTTTAATATGTCTATCTATCCATCCATCCATCCATCTATCTATCTATAAGTGTATTTATTTTTTTATCAATTTATCTACCAATCTATCTATCAATCTGTCTATCAAAAAGTCTATCAAAAAGTCTATCAAAATGTTTTTTTGTCTATCTATTTCTATATCAATCAATCTATCAATCTCTCTATCAATCTATCTATCAATCTCTTTATCAATCTATCTATCAATCTATCAATCAATCAATCTATCAATTTGTTTATGAATCTATATATCAATCTTTCTATAAATCTATTTATCAATATTGTCTTTCATTCATTCTATCAATTTATTTATCAATATATCTATCAATCAATTATTCAATATGTCAACCTATCTATCTATTTATCTATCTTTCCATCTTTCTATCTATCTTTCTATTTTTCTATCTATTTATATATAAATTTATTTATCTATTTTTCTATCTATCTATCTAACTATTTGTACATATATCTATGTATCTAACTGTATGTCTATCTATCTATCACTCTGTCTATCTTTCTATCTATTTATCTATCTATATGTATGTATGTCTATCAATCTATATATTAATTTATATATGTATCTATCCATTTTTCTTTCTATCTGTCTAACTATCATTCTATCTATATATGTATTTATCTATCTATCTGTATGTCTATCAATCTATCTATTTTTCTATCATTATGTCTATCTATTTGTCTATCAATCTATATATCAATATCTATTATTATCTATTTATATATCTGTCTATCTATGTATCTAATTTTTTATCAATATTTTTGTCAGTCTATCTATCTATCTTTCTAACTATTTGTCTATCTTTGTGTCGATCTATCTAGTTATCTATATGTTTGTCTATATATCTATCTGTTTGTAACTTAGTCTATATATCTTTCTATTAGTATATCCGTCTGACTGACTATTTGTATGTATGACTATCTATTTGTATGCATGACTAATTGTCTGTTTGTCTATCTATTCATATGTCTATCAAACTGCTATCTATTAGTGTATCTATTTATTTATCTGTCTAAAAATCTATCTATCTATTTATCTTTCAGTCTATGTGTCTATCTATCTAACTCTCTAACTATTTGTTTGTTTTTCTATATGTCTATTTATTTGTCAATGTATTTGTCTATTATCTCTCTATCAATCTATTAATCTTCTTATCTATCTATCTATCTATTTATGTGTTTATCTATCTATAAATTTAAATGTAAATCTATATACTTATCTATTTGTCTATCTATCTATCTGTGTGTCTGTCTATCTATCTGTCTATTTATCAATCAATGAATCTGTCTATTTATTTAACCTTAAATAATATAAATATTTACTTTTTTATTTATTAATTCAGATATTTTTGTAAATATTTTTTAATTAATCATACAATTATTTATTTTAGCTTTTTATTAGTATAAATTTTTATGTATGTTCATTTATTTATTAAAATATATTAAAAAATGAGTATAATTATAGAATTAATTATCTACAATTTTTTAATACAAATATTTAAATTTCATAATAAAAATTGTAGAAAAATTTTATCTATAATTTTTTTTAAAATTTTATAATAATTAAAATTGTTATTTTAGTCTTTATTAATATAATTTTTTTTCATATTTATATATTTTTGAAATTATTTTTTTATGATATCATATTTTTATAATGATTTGAGGAGGTGACTTTCATGGATTCCTCATCCATTGATGATTAAAAATCTTCAATATACAAAATTACAAAAAATAGTAAAAAAATAATATATAAAAAATAAAAAAATAAATCAGTATAGATTAGCCACAGAAATAATCCCTAGCTCAAATAATTAGGGAAAATTCCCTAGCTAAATGCATATATTTTGTGAAAATTTTCAATTAAGGACTAATCGCTTGCAATTAATAAATAAACATGAAAATGTTTTTTTAGATAATTATTTAGTGATAGAATTTGTCTCAATCTAATTAACTAGGGAAAGTTCATCGCAAAAGATATTGCTAAAATTGCAGCTAATCTTTGCGCAAAAATCTACAATAATATTAACTTGGGATATTTTTCAATTGAAAGTTTCCATCTCTAATCTCTCACAAATTCATCACAAATTTGTAATCCAATGTAAAATCTAACATCTCTTGATATTCCCTAGCTAATCACGTGCAAATTAGATATGAATTATTTTTCTAGCTAAATTTTTATAACTAAATAAATATTTTATTATTGTGTTTTTTTATCTATTTGTCTATGTATTTTTATATCTATTTGTAAATCTATATGTCTATCTATCTATATATTTATCTATCTATGTATATGTCTAACTATTTATCTTTCTTTCTTTATTTCTAGCTATTTTTCTATCAATTAATCTATCTATATGTCTATATATGTGTCTATCTTTCTATCTATTTATCTATCTATTTATCTATATATCTAACAAAATATTTAACTAACTAACTAACTAACTATCTGTCTATGTATCTAATAATCTATATATCTATCTATCTATCTATATGTATGTCTATCTATTTGTCTATCTATCTATCTATCTATTTGTCTATATATCTATTTATACATCTATCTATCTAACTATTTATTTTTCTATCTATCTATCTATCTATCAAGCAATCATTCAATCTATCTATGTATCAAACAATCTATATGTCTATCAATCTATCTATTAATCTATCTTTCAATCTATTTATTTATATGTTTATCTGACAATCTATCTATCCATCTATTATCAAAAATATATATATTTCTAGCCGTGTATCTATCTGTCTATCTATTTGTCTATATGTCTATCTATTGATTTAACTTACTTTCTATCTATCTTTCTATCTATCTAACTATCTATATTTTATCTGTCTATATATATATATATATCTATCTCTCTGTTTATATGTCTATCTCTTTATGTATCTATCTATCTATCATCAATTCTATCTATCTATCTATATTTCTATGTATATATTTATCTATCTATTTGTCTATTTTCTATCTATGTGATGTCTATCTATTAATCAATCAATCTATCTATCTATCTATCTATCTATCTCTCTATATATCTTTCTATGTATCTTTATTTCATTCATTATATTATTTTTCCATCGATCTTTCTATAAATATGTATTTTTATTTATCTATCTATCTATCTAACTATCATTTTATCAATCTATCGATCTATCTATCTATTAGTCAATCTATCTATCTATCTATTTATCTATCAGTCAATTAATCAATCAATATATATATCTATCTACAAACATATCTATCAATCTATATATCAAACTAATTATCAATTTGTCTATCAATATATCTATTAATCTGTTTATCAAACTGAAAATATATCTAACTAGGTATTTTTATATCTATCTACTAATCAATCTATCTGTCTAATTCTTTATCTATTCGTCTATCTATATGTTTATCTATCCATCTATCTATCCATCTTACTATATGTCTATCTATCCTCTATCTATCTATTTATCTATATACATGTCTATCTATTTATCTATCGACCTATCTATCAATGTGTCTTTATAATTTTCTAACTATCTTTCTATCAATATGTATATCTATCAGTCAATTTGTATATCTATCTATTTATCTATCTATCTATATACTTAGTTGTCTATCTATATGTATATCTATTTGTCTATCTATATGTCTATCTGTCTATTTATATATCTATATATATATATATATATCTATCTATATTCTATCTATCTATTTATCAATCTATCTAACTATCTGACCTATCTATAAATATATCTATTTATTTGTGATCTATAAATATAATAATCTATCTATATATCTGTTAGTCTATCTATCTATATATCTATCTATCTATCTATTTATCTATCATTTTGTCAATTTATCTATCTATCTATTTTTCTAACTACCTGTCTATCTTTTTATCTATTTGATGATCTATCTGTATATCTATCTATCTAACTATTATTCTATCTATCTATCTATTAATCTTTCTATCTATTTGTATATATATTTGCTTAGCTGTCTATCTATTATTTTCTTTCTACCATTCAATCAATCAATCAATCTATCTTTCTATCTATTTATCAATATATCTATCTTTTTATCTATCTATCTGTATATATATATATATATATTTATATCTATCTATTTATCTATCTATCTATCATCTATCTATGTCTTTTTATCTATTTATCTATCTATCTAATTATCTGCCTATATATATATATACACATCTATATGTCTGTCTATCTACTATGTATCAATCTATCTATCAATCTATCTGTATTTCTATATGTCTATCTATCGATCTACCTTTTTGTATATCTATTTGTCTATCTATCTATCTATATATATGTATGTCTATCTATTTAACTATCTATCTATATATCTTTATATCAGTCTATCTATATATCTATCTACTTATTTAAATTTGTATATGTATCTATTAATCTATCTATCTTTATATTGGTCTATCTATAAATTTGTTTATTTTTTGTCTATTTGTTTGTTTATCTATCTATCTATCAATCTTTCTATCTGTCTATCTATATATCTATTTGTCTCTCTATCCACATATCTATCTATATGTCTATCTTTCTATATGTTTATCTATTTTTCTATCGATAAGTAGGTTTATATATCTGTCTATTTGATTGCGTATCTATCTATCTTTCTTCCTATGTATTTATCTTTCTTTCTATTGGTCTAAATGTATATTTATTTATTTGTTTATCTATATGTTTATCTATCTTTCTACCTATCTCTTTGCATATATTTCTATCTATACAATTATGTTTGTTCATCTATATGTCTATTTGTATATCTATCTGTCTATATATCTATCTTTCTATCTCTTTCTTTATCTATATGTCTCTTTATTTGTCTTTCTATTTATATATCGATCTATTTGCTTATTGATTTGTCTATCTATATATCTATTTATCTATTTGTCTATATGTCTGTCTATCTGTCTGTCTATCTATTTATCTAGTTGTCTATCTATTTTTCCTACAATCTGTCTATCTATCTATATATATGTATATTTTTTTGTCAATGTCTATGTCTATCTATCTATCTTTTTGTCTACCTATTTTAATATTTTTCTATTTATCTATCTAGTTAATTATATATCTATTTATACATCTATCTATCTATCTTTCATTCAATTAATCTATCTATATATCTATTTGTATGTCTAATAATTTATCTATTGATTTGTGTATTTATCTATATATCTATCTATCTTACAATTTATCTATAAATCTATCTATCTATTTGTCTATCTGACTATATATATATATATCTCTCTCTCTCTCTCTCTCTCTGTCTATCTATATATTTATCTATCAATCAATATTTCAAAATGTCTCTCAATTATTTTATCAATATGTCTATTAATCTATCTATTAATCTATCATAATATTTATTTATTTGTCTATATATCTACCTATCTATCTATATGTCTATTTATCTATCAATCTGTCTTTCTATCTATATGTCTATCTATTTGTCTATCTATCAATCTATTTGTCTATCTTTCTATTTATCTATCTGACTATCTCATATATATTTCTATCTTTCTCTCTATCTATTTATCTATTTATATATCTATATATCTTTATGTATATCTACCTATCTTCTTATCTATCTATCTATCTATCTATATATTTATTTATCCATCTTTCTGTGTAATAATTTGTTTATCTATCGACCTATCTGTCTATATTAATATATATATATGATTATCTACCTTCCTATCAATATGTCTATTTATCTATCCATATATCTGTCTGGTTATTAATCTGCCTGTTTATCTATCTACCAATCTTTCTATCATCCTAACTATAAATTTGTTTATCAATATATCTATGAATTTGTATATCAATCTATCTATAAACATATGTAAAAATCTGTCTATCATCCTCTTTAATAATATGTACATCAATCTATCTACGGATCTATTTACCAATCTATCTAACAATCTATCTATCAATCTTTCTATCTATATATCTATCTATCTTTCTAAATTTGTATTTGTCAATCTATCAATCTATATATCTATCTATCTATTTGTCTATCTATCTATCTATACATCTATATATTTTTATCTCTATGTGTTTGCCTGTCTTTCTATCTGTCTATCTATCTATCTATTTATCTATCTATTTGACTATCTATCTATTTGTTTATTTGGTTGTCTATCAATCTGTCAATTTATCTGTCTATCTATCTGTGTATTGGTTTGCATACCATTCTACCTATGTGACTATCTATTTGTATGCTTATCTATCTATATGTCTATCTCGCTATTTATCTGTTTGTCTATCTATCTATCTATATCTTTGTCTGTTTGTCTATTTATCTGTCAATGATCTGTATATCTATTTATTTATATATCTATCATCATATCTATCTATCTGTATGTATATCTATCCGTCTATCTATCTATCTATCTATCTGTCTGTCTATCTATCTTTATATCTATTTATTTATCTTTCTATCTATATGAATATATGTCTATCTATTTATTTGTTTATATGTTTGTCTATCTATCTATTTATCTAACTATTTGTCTATATCTCTATCTATCTATCTATATATCTGTGTATCTATCTGTCTATCTATCTATCTATCTATTTATCTATATATATATATATCTGTCTATCTATCTTTCTATCTATATATCTATTTATCTCTCTATCTATCTATCTGTTATTTTATTTATTTATCAAACAATCTATCTATCTATCTTTCAATTTTTTGATCTATCTATCTATCAAACTATCCAACAATTTGTCTACTAATATATCTATTAATCTGGCTATTAATATGGCTATCAATTAATCACTCAATATATTTTTCCATCTCATTATCAATCTGTCAATCTATTGTCTATCTATATGTCTGTCTATATGTCTAACTATATTTTTTTCTATCTATCTATCTATCCGTATGTATTTTAATCTAGCTTTCTATCTATCTGTCTATCTATTTGTTTTTCTATTATTCCAAGTATCTATTTATATGTCTGTCTATTTGTCTGTATATCTTTTTATCTATATTTGTACCTGCCTATCTATCTATGTGTCAATCGGTCTATCTACCTATTTATATAGCTATTTGTCTATCTATCTTCCTATCTGTCTGCCTATATGTTTTTCAATATGTATGTCTATGTGTCTATTGATATTTCTATCAATTTATCATTCTGTCTATCTATAAATTTGTCTATTTATCTAACTATCTATCTGTTTATCTATCTATCTATTTATCTACCTGTCTATCTATCTATTTATTTGGCTATGTATTTATTTATCTACTCTCTATCAATCTATCTATATATCTGTCTATCTATTTATCTATCTATCTATCTATCAATTGATATATCTATCTATTAGATAATTTATCTATCTATCTATATATATATATATATAGCTGTATATTTTTTTGTCTATCTATCTATCTATATAACTATCTATCTATCTATCTACTTTTTATATAACTATCTATCTATCTTTCTCTCTATATATCAATTTGTATATCTATCTAGCTGTCTATTTATTTATTTATCTGTCTATATATAAGTCTATATCTATCTATTTATCTATATGTCCATCTATCAATCAATCTAATCATCTATCTAAAAATATATCTATCTGTCAATTTATCTATTGATCTATTTATCTATCTGTCTAATATCTACCTATCTATTTGTCTATCTATATGTCTATCTATCTTTCAATAAAAATGTCTATTTATTCGTTGATCAATCTACCTATCTATTTGTCTATATATATATATATATCTATCTATCTATTAATCTAACATTTTATCTGTCTATCTATATTTCTCTATATTTATCTATCTATATTTCTTTCTATTTATCAATATATCTACCTGTCTATATGACTATCTTTATATATATCTATTAATCTATTTGTCTATATATTTGTATATCTACCTGTCTATATATATATATATATATATATATCTATCTATCTATCATCTGTTTAACTATCTATCTATCGATATATCTACCTATATATATATATATATGTCTAACTATCTGTCTATATATCTATCATTTTATCTATCTATATTACTCTCTATATGACTATATATCTATCTATTTATCATTCAATTATCTGTCAATCTTTTGGTCTATCTATATGATCATTCTATATGTCTATTTATCTATCTAACTATCTATCTATTTATTTGTCTTTCTTTCTATCTATTTGTCTATTTGTATATTCGTCTATCTATCTATCTATCTATTATCTATATGTTCATCTATCTATCTCTATCTATATATTTGTATATCTACCTATATATATATATATATCGTCAAACTATTTGTCTATATATCTATCTTTCTATCTATCTATATTACTCTCTATATGACTATATATTTATCTATCTTTCTAGCATTCAATTATCTATCAATCTTTTTGTCTATATATCTATATATCTAACTATCTTTTTATATGTCTATTTATCTGTCTAACTATCTATCTATATATTTGTCTTTCTTTCTATCTATTTGTCTATCTGTATATTCGTCTATCTACCTCTCTATCTATCTATCTATCTATATATCTTTTTTAATATATGTCTATATGTATGTATGTGTATATATATATCTATCTCTCTATCTGTATGTTTATCTATCTCTCTATCTGTATGTCTATCTATCTGTCTAAATATCTGTTTGTCTATCTATCTATGTATCTATCTTTTTTATCTATCAATATGTCTATCTATCTATATTTCTATATATTCGTATATTAACCTATCTATATGGCTTTTTTCCATCACTAAAATAGAATAACAATGGATTAACAATAGAAATTATCCCAAGCTAAAGTGCTCATCACAAAAGATTAATCAGAAAAATCCCTAGTAAATATTTTAACGATAGAAATTTCCTAGCTAATTATAAATTTTCCCTTGCTAATTTTAATCGTAATTAATAATAATAATTAATATTTTTTGATTGAAATTGTTTAGAAAATTTTCTAGCTAAATTAGCTGAGAAAATTCCCTAACAATTTTCATTCCAAAGCTATTTTCACAATTTTATTTTTTCACAAAAAATTGTATTCCATATTTATAAATTTTTATAATAAATTGAATAAAAACATATATTATAAGCCATTATTTATAATTAAAAAAATGAAAAAGTAGTTAATAAATCAAAATTTATATTTATGACCATCACTTATATACCATTTGCCAATATACACGATGAATACTGATTCGGAGAATTATCAAGTTTTGCAGCACATATATAGCCTTTACCAATCATTGCGTAAAATTTAATCCATAAAACAAATATTGAATTTCCAACATATTGTTTTAGAACATGGAAGAAATAAAATCTTTACCTAGTAGCTATTGGAATCATCAACTTGAAATAATCCACTAGCATATTGTTGACCACTGCTAGAGCCATATGGCACGTTGTGAGAATGAAGCTTGTATTGCATCTTCTCCTGCATCTGTTTCAAAATTGACTCGTACATATTATGGACAAAGAAATCAACTTTACTCAGATGAAAATCTTTCAGTTTATTGAACCTGCACGATACTAGAATTGAATATCATATTTGAAACTCATGATGCATTTTAGTTTTGAATAATAAGGATCAGAAAACACAAAAAAATCTGTTGTACATAAAATATAGAGCTCATGAAATTTCTTGGCTTCTAGTCCAACAAAGTTTCACATTACTGATTCTATCAATTAGGTATATCTATATTAATTTTCTTGCAAGGCAGGTGGATTCTAAGTTTTGAACCTCAATTCCTTACGAAGAAGTGATTGACATTAATGTGAAGGATGGCTGGTCGATATCTAAGTTTAGATTCAGAGAAAATGAAAATATCAATAAGATTTTTGGGCTGCAACAGCATAAGCAGTATGATAGTGTCAAAGCCTTGAGATATGGGTATCTCATGAAAATGGTAGATCAGGATCATGATGGCTTGCACATTAAAGGTTTAGTGATAAATTTCATTCACTATTCATGGCTATCATTATTTATGGTTCCATCGTTCTTTGTTAATTTTAACACCCTAATCATAAAGGCAACGCATATAAGTGGAAGAGGTGTACCTTTTTACATCAGTTGAGTTTATCACATAATACTTTGGCCAACTGAGGAGGATGTTCATCATGCACAACTTAATGAAAAAAAGAATTACGTTTGCTGCTAAAAAAATGCCATCGTATCTACTACTTAATTTCTTTATCAAACAAAAATATAGCAATAGCTCCAAATATTATAACCTAAAAATGCAAGAAAACTATGGGCCTAAACAACATATTCAAAGCCTTCCAGTTATGCAAACGATAAGTCAACCTAATAAGGACTCATTTTTTAACTAAGAAAACTAAAAAGAAGCAGCATTCTTCATGCATATTTTTGCCAAGTCATATTCATTATCACCAAGCCAAAATAACCCCACCAAATGTGATACGCAAACCCCAACTTAAAAAATATGAAACAAATTACAACATGATTTATGATACATGCGAGATATCCATAAAGAAGCAACAAAAAAATACCTCTTGTTCACTCAATGGCTTGCATTGCATCAACTAGTTAATTTACTCATCTATGTTTCCTTTTTCACTTGAATGGAATCAATAGGAGCTCATCTTCTTCCACACCTTACTTTTGTCTTTGATATGCTGTTGTGTTTAAAATATTATTATAAATGTTACATATATATAAATATATATATATGTAACACTTTTATAAATATTATATAGTATATATATCAAATTTATATAAACATTATAAATATTATATATTTATTGAAAAATTTATATGTTATATATATGTTCAAAAATAGGTATAAACATTTTATATGTTATATAAATGTTATATAAATAATTATATAAATGGATAGTGTTATGTAAATATTGTATAAATATTTATAAACATTTATACATATTTATAAAAATTTATATATAACATTATATTTTATATAAACATATCAATTTTATATATAATGTTATATGTTTATATATATTAAAGCACAGATATTTATATAATGTCATATGATTATATAAATGTATAAAAGTTTATATATAATGTTATCTTTTTATAATATATTTGGAGACAATCAAAACAGAACCCATATATTTCAACCACTTTAATTTGATCTTTCATTCTTCTATGAGAGATCAAATTTAATAAAGCATATCTAGTCCTATTACTATTGACGTATCACAATAATATGTAATCCATCAAAAAATAAAATATAATTATCTCAAAAAAAACATCATTAAAACAAAATCATGATATAATATATATCAGTCATATAAATTTTAATTTTCTAAATAATGTGATTCATAAATTCATGATATGACTTAAAAAATAATCTAAATTAGGCTTCAATTTTATGCAAATGCTTTAAAATCAAAATATAATTGCAACTAATAATGGCATGGTGGTTCGATTGGTAGGGTATTGAATTCACAACTACTTGAAGATTACGAGTTCAATCCAAATTCCTAATTAGCTATTAATACCATCATTTGTTTGGTCAAGAATTCATTCCTCTTGTTGTTTGGGTAGATTGCCTTGGGTCAGATACTACCCAATTATACACATGCGCGCGCGTGCGCGAGCATGTCTTTATACATGCATACATACACACACACACACACACACACACACACACACATATATATATATATATATATATATATATATATATGTCTATATAAATACATACATATATATATATATATATATATATATATATATCTATATATCTATATACATACATACATACATACATACATATATATATATATCTATATACTTGCAATACATACATACATACATATATATATATTTCTATATACCCACACACACACACACATACACACACTTATATATATATATATATCTCTATAAACATACGTAAATATATATCTATATACAAATATAGTATATATATATATATATCAATATACATACATATAATCTATGTTAATGTCAATTCAATTAAAGAAATCAATGTTGATAACTATAATAAAAAATGACATTTAATCAATTAGTTGAGCTTGGTTTGTGTAAACATGTATGTGTAATCAATGCACAAGGTTCTTAGCTAACATAAGGTTAGAGAAAGGTATATAAATATATATCTCAACAAATCTTACCATTGATATATCAAAGAGGTCATATCTGATTATCTTGAACTCAAGGCTTATTACTATTGAGTGAATAAATGTATTACATCAAAACATAATTTATTTTAATTTTAATTAATGCAAAGTAGTCAATATTGATGGACTATCATCAAAAATAGCATTGAATCCATCAGTTGAGCTTAAATATAAAGAAGAGTACATTTGTGTGTATTTTGAGGAAAGATGTGAATGAAAAGTACCTGAAGAATGTTCTCCAGCTCCCTAAATACAAGGTTAAGAACTTCATGAGACTTATCATGTGAATAAAATTTGGAATCATCTTCTCTAGAAAAAGTAGATTGTATTTAAAAAAAATAATACTACCTAAGAGTAAATTCTCCAGGCTGCTTCCAGCTGGGACATCTCCTCATCAAATACATAAATAGTTTCTAAAACTTTAGGTGCATTGACAAACTACATGAACCTTCAAAACAAAAAGTAGCAATCCACTTTGGTTAGAAAAATAATTGGTGGGTCTTGTTTGTAATCTTTTGAGAGTTACTTTGGTAAAGTAAGTTTCATGATCATGGCATTGATCCGCTTTGATCTTGATTGAAGAGCCTGCAAGACCTGTCAGTGATTTTGTGACTTTTAGCTGACTCACAAATGACTTTAAGAGGCCGGTACCAAGCTTCTCTATCTTCCCATTGCTCGTGATGAACAAAGAACACCTACAATGAACAAAAAAATCAATTAACATATACATACATATATAGCTAGAGAGAGAGAGAGAGAGACAAAGAGAGATTATATATGCACATGAAGAAAATATTACATCATTATAGATAAGAAATCTGACCATGATGATTTAGGTGATAGTTGGAGCACAACATAGAATATGTGTGTATTTGCATTCATATTCCCCAATTGTATGCACTTCCTCTTAATTTAATATGTTTCTTTATATTCATCTATACTTATAGCAAATAAGAATATTAAGCTTGCGGTGCATATCCTAGAAAATGAAAAAATAAAAAAAATGAAAAAAGATAATCAAATCAAAATTTTAATATTACGGTGCAAGTCTAAAATAACATGCATAGAATCATGGGTCCAACCGAGATTAAGAAAAAAAAATAGCTGAATTTGTAGAATTTAAATTCCAAATTAGAAACAAAAGTCAATAAAAAATATAATAGTGATCAGCTGAGAAATAAAAGAAAACACATAGCTGATACCATCAATACTAAATCAAATTCTAAGATTCAAATCAAAGAAGATGAGTTTTTAAGAAATGCTCATATTCTTCTAACATAAACTCAAATGTCAAGCCAGATGAACCACATGATAATCTTTCGGAAAAAAGAAACAATGATTTATTGGGAATCAGAAAATAGATTATCAGTTAATGATAGATTGTACACTGACAACATGTATCATAGCGATATACAAGTGAAACAGATACATCACATGATAATTTGTTAATGAACTTGAGTTACTTTGTTATAACATGAAAACCTGTTTTGATATCTCATGGTGTTTTTTTTCTTAATTTATAGAAGTATAAAACAATAAACATACATTTTTTTTCTTAATTTATAGAAGCAGAAAACAATAAGCATACATTTTATATTTTAAATCCATAAAACCCTAAAAAAATAATAATTAGAAGAACAAAGTTTACACTAAGCATATGTTGTTTTACTCATGGTGGAGAGTCAAAATCAAATAAGTGATGTGAAAATAGAAGAAAGAAGAATAGAAATTGGGGAAAAAAGAAAAAAAAATTAAAACCGATTAATCTGTACCAGCCAAACTTCACCAGTGGAAATCAAATTGTGGGAAAGAAAGAAATATAATTCGTATTCTAAAGGAGAAGAGCATTGTTAATCTTACTTGGTAATAAGAAGAAGTAAAATTATGAGCTACACATGCTCCCATAATCCCAATTCGCTTCTCCTCGCTTCCTATTCACAAAGATAGATAAAATAGTTTATGGGCTGGTATGCCTTAGCATTTTTATATTTCACAGAAACTATAAATAAAAAAATGAATGTAAATATATATATATAAAAGAAACAAAAATATAAAAGAAAACAAAAATTATTAAAAAAAAATTGATTTTTATTTAACTATAAATGATATTATTTTATAAATAAAAAATAATAATATAATATTATCATAAAATATTTCACATATATATATATTTATATATATAAATATATATAAATATAATGGTTATAAAATTTTAAAAATTCAATTTATTTTTTATGAATATAATATGAAATTATTATTATGACATAAAATTTCATATTATTTGATATAAAATTATAATTTATAAAATTCCAAAATGTACTTAATGTGAAAAGTTCAATAAAAAAAGGTATATTTATAATTTTAATAAAATGGAATATTATAAGTTAATAGTAATGATCTTATTCAATTGTTTTATTCATAAAATTTTAGTATGGACAAAAAACACTACAAGAAAAATATCATATTGCTAGAGATAATTCCATAGCTAAATGAGCATTTTTCGTCGCTAAATGGGATATAACTATGGATTACCGATGGATCGGTTCCCTATCTAAAGTGTTTCTTACTAAATTTTAGTGATGAATAGTGTCCCTAGCTAAAAAGTTAGCGACAGAAAAATTTCTTGCTAAAAAAGACAAAATTCCTAGCTAAATTAGCAAGATAAATGATATATTACGTCGCTAAATGAAAATAATGACGGATGATTCCCTAGCTAAAGTGCTGGTCTATAAATTTTAGTGACGGATATAGTCCCTAGCTAGATAAATTTAAGAATGGAAAATTTGTTGCTAATTTTAATATTTCCCTTTCTAAATTAGCTAGGGAAAATTCCCTAGCTATTCTAATTTCAAAAATAATTTCAAATTTTAATTTATTTTAAAATTTTTTAATTAAATAATTTAATATTTTTATATCAAATTGAATAAAAATTGAAACTATAAATAATTTATAATAAACAAAGAATAAAATCATTTAATATCTTATTCAAATTCAATATTTTACATAATTGAAATAAAAAATAACAAACTTTTATTTCATCTTATTCATCAATGTATCTACCGATAGTGCATAAAATATAATATATTCATTCATTGATGTTGATTTTTCTTCCTCTGCTTCTCCGATCATTATTTTTCTATTGTGATAAAGTTGTCCGAGTCACGGCACGTAATGTCTAGTTAAAAATTTCATCACTTATAAAAGCTTTGCATGAAGAATAATGCGGTATCATATATGTAAGAAATTTAAACCACTCAGTCAAATTAAAAAAAAGTCATGTTTTGATACATATATAATCTTATAGTATATATGTAAATATATACTAGCATTTCACTCGTACATATATTACTATAGTATATGCACATAAAAATAACAGTATTATGTGTACATATAAATTGAGTAAAAATATACTCAGTATATATGTACTTAAAATACTACAGTATTATATGTACGTATATACTGAATTTATTCGTACGCATATATCTCATTTGGTGCTTTTGCTGCTGCTCCCACTGCCGCTCTTGATGCTATTGCTGCCATTGCCACTATCGCTACCTCTCCTGCTGTTGTTGTCTTTGCCCCTGTCGCTGCTAATACCACTACTAATGTTGCTGTCACTGCCGCTAACTCTACTGCTTCCACTGCCAACAATGCCGCCGTTACAGCCACTGCCAATTCCGCCACTACCATTGCCACCGCGGCTGCCACGGCTACCGCTGCTGCCCTAGTTGTCGGTGCTGCCGCTACATGCCGTAGCTATTGCTGCCATCGCTGGTGTTGCTGCTGCCTCCGCACTGCCGCTTCTACCACTACTTTCGGTGCTACCACTACTTTCGGTGTTGCTACTGCTATCGCCACTGCCACCTCAACTTTCGGTGCAGCCACAGCCGCTGCCTCCGAGGCCGCCACTCCCACCGGTGCTGCCACTACTTCCGGTGCAGTCACTACTGCTACCTTCGATGCCACCGCTACAATCGCTCTTGCCGTCGCCACCACCATTACTGCCGCTATAGCCCTCACCACTGCCAATGCCACCACTGCCGTCACTATCATCCCCGCAGCCGCTGCCATCGCCTCCACCGCTACCTACTATTGCTGATTTTGCTACTAATAATAAGTTTTTACATACCTATAAAATGCTAAAATTCTACCCAAAAAATTCGAAAACACACAAACATTTTCACAGATATATAAAAATAGTTATTATAGAAATGAACAAACACAAATTAAAGTTGATTGTCATACAGCTTAAACTAAAATTTAATTAAATAATTTAATATTTTTATATTAAATTTAATAAACAGAAACTATAATGAAAATTTTAAATTAAAAAAATTCATGTAATAACATATTCTAATTCAATATTTTTAATAACTAAAAAAAATTATATTACATCTTAGTTATCAATGTATTTACCGACTATGCATAAAGTATAATTTATCAATGCATTGACATTACTTTATCTCCCTCTACTCCTCCGATCACCAACTTTTCACTGTGAAAATGCTATCCAAGTCACAGTGTTTCATGTTTGTAGAAATATTCCTTCGCTTATACTAGCTTCGTAAGAAAAACAATGCGGTACTACATCTGTAAGAAATTTAAACAACCAAATAGAATCAAAATAAATTAAAATAAAACTCTGTTTTGATAAATATATATTACTGCAGCAAAAATATACATATATACCAGCATTTCACTCGTACATATATTACTACAGTATTTGTACTTATAAATTGTAGTATTATGCGTACATATATACCGAGTACATATATACTCAGTATATGTGTAAATAAAATAATGGAGAATTATATGTACGTATATATTGCATTTATTGCTATTCCTACTACTACCGCTATCGTCGCCGCCCATGCCACTACAGCTACTGCTGGTGCCATCACTATTGTCGGTGCTGCCACTACTGCAGTTGCTATCGGTGCTGCCTCCGCTGGCAGTTGTAGTCGCTACTGCCACAGATGCCGACGCTGCCATTGATGTTGTCGTTGGCTCTAATGCCTCTCTTGCCTCCACTGCTCCCGCTGCCACCGCTGGTGATGCCGCCGCTACCGCTTCTAGTGCCACTGCTGCCACTTCCATCACCGCCACTGCCACCGCTGCTTCCACAGCTACCATAGCTGATAATGGACTTTTACATACCTATAATAGGCTAAAACTCAACCCAATAACTTTGGAGAAATGCAAACATATTCACATATATATATATATATATACAGTTAATATAGACATGAACAAACACAAATTAAAGTTGATTGTCATACAATTTAAACAAAAATTTAATTAAATAATTTAATATTTTTAAATTAAATTTTATAAAAACAGAAACTATAAATGAAATTTTTAAATTAAATAAAAAAATTCATTTAATAACTTATTTTAATATAATATTTTAAATAACTAAAACAAAAAAATATATTAAATCTTATTAATCAATGTATCCATTAACTTTGCATAAAGTATAATCTATCAATGCATTGACATTGCTCTCTCTCCCCCTGCTCCTCTAATCACAAACTTTCCACTGCAAATATGCTGCCCGAATCATGGTGCATCATGTTTGTTGAAATATGTCTTCACTTATACAAGCTTTGTATGAGAAACAATGCAGAACCATATCTGTATGGAATATAAACCACCAAATCAAATCAAAATAAATAAATAAATAACTATGTTTTGATAAATATATATTGTTGCAGTAAATATATACATATATACTAGCATTTCACTCGTACATATATTACTATAGTATATGTACATATAAACTGTAGTATTATGCACACATATATACTGAGTACATATATATATACTCACTATATATGTACATAAAAATACAATAGTATTATATGTACGTATATGCTAACTATATACGTACGTATATACCGCATTTTTTGTCGTTTTAAGCTACTCCTGCTACCACTGCCGCTCCTACCACCACCACTACCGCTACCACTAAAGCTGCTGATGTCGCTGTCGCTGCTAACACTACCATAGTCGGTGCTGCCAATACTCCTACCACAGTTGTCGGTGCTGCCTGTTGCCGCACCTGCCGCTGTCGTGGCAGCCGCTGATGCCGCGGCTACCATAGTTGCTGTAGTTGTGGCTGTGGCCAATGACTTCCCCTCTGCAACTATTGTCGGTGCTACCAATGCTGCCGGTGCTGCCAATGCTGTCGGTGCTGTTGCCTGCTACTAACCTCCACTGACCCCTCTACCGCCTCTGCCGTCACCGCCGATGCTGCCGTTGCTACCATCGCTGCCATCACTACCGCTGCTACCGCTGCTGAAAATTGGTTTTTACTTACCTATAATATGCTAAAAATCTACCCAAAAAATTCAAAGACACAAAAACATATTCACAAATATATAAAAAAATATTATAGATATTAAAAAACATAAATTAAATTTTATTGTCTTACTGCTTCAACAAAAAACAACTAGATGTCTAGCAATTATGTTTAGATATAAAGATATTGCAAAAATAAAAATGTTTTTAGAATAATAAGATAAGATAATCTAGCCCTCTTTTTGATAAAGCTAAAATCTATAAATATGAGACCCATGCATTGGAAGGACCATGGTAATGTCTGAATACTTTGAATCTGAAAAAAGAAGAACAAAACTAGAATAAAAAAATTGAAACCTTCAAAAAATATCATAATTATTTGCTACACTATGTCATCTATTTTGATTGTAGTTGCAGTTAGCTATTTAAAAAACAAGCTAAGTTCTCTAAGGACCTTCCAAACACTTAGTGGAAGTAATTCATGAAATGCAATTGATATTAATCTCTGCATAAATACATGACAGTCATGACTTTTCATTCTAAATAACTTAAGATTCTTCATATCCATGCATCTACCCATATTTTACACATATCCATCATGGAATTTCAAATTTGTAATACATTCACACAATATCTATCTTGCCTTCTTATCAAGTATGTAGCAAGCTTTAGAGAATTTTTCTGTTTCCTCATTCAGTTTCAATTCAGGACCCTAACAATAATAATTCAGCTCTGGTCTTGATTTTAAAGTGTCTCTTATTTTTCTGTCTTCATTAAGGATGGTGTTAAATATATTGTCAAAAAAAAATTTTTCAATATGCATTACATCTATGTTATGACGAATTAAATTGGACTTCCTATAGGGCAAGTCCCAAAATATACTATGTTTCCTCTAGCCAAATAATTTGCCAATTAGTCTATTACTTCTAGTATCATCCTTTTTAATTACCTTCTTCAAACCCAAAATATGAATCTTTGTAATAATATCATCTCTTGAATGAACTAATGGTGCAACTGTTATCACAAATTTATTTTTTCGAAATGCAATTATATTTCTTCGAAATGAATAATTCACAGGTAGAAACTTAGGATGGTTATCAAACCATGACTGTTTACCACTAAATTTGAGGGTAAATGCATCGGAATTTATCAGGCAATATGGGCATGCGAATCGTCCTGTAGTAATCCAGCCAGACAACATTGAATATGCAGAAAAATCACTTACCATCCATATAAGGGCTGCCTGCATAATGAAATCTTGCTTCTTTAAGATATCATATGTATTGATGCCAACATCCCATAAATGATTTAATTATGCAATAAGAGGCTGTAATAAAACATCGAGCATGTCTTTGGGATTTTTTAGCCTTAGAACCAATATTGACAAAATCATATATTACTCCTTCAAATACAACAATGGAGGCAAGTTATAAGGTGTCACTATCACTGGCCATGTTGAATACTATTGTCCAGATTGCCCAAATGGTTGAAATCCATCAGTGCAAAGACATAATCTCATATTTCGACTTTATGATAGCAAAATCTTGATGTATATAATTAAAATGCTACCAAGTAGGTGAATCTGATAGATGATGCATTATGCCTTCTTCAACCTCATGCTCGGAACACCACCTCATATCATTTGCTGTAGTATTTGATGCATATAGTCTCTATAATCGAGGAATATATGGAAAATAAAATATCTTTTTAAAGGCAACCTTCAATTTTTATCACGTATCTACAACATGAGTTGCCTTCCTAAATCGAGAATGGTCACAAAACTTACAGCTAATTAAAATCACTATCACAGCCCCAATATAACTTGCATCCATTTAAAAAACAATCAATTTTTTCCATTGGTTGACCAATTCCTCGTAGTAACTTATTAGTGGTGTAAAAGTTGTTAGTGATTCAAATTATTATCCGGAACAATCTCTTTCATCAGTTCTGTCACCTGATCAAATAATTTCTCAAACATATAATTTTCTGACTTAATGCTCATTATTAGAGCCACTAGTGACAATTGCGAATATGTTTTACAACAAGGACATAACTCTTTATCTGCAGCTTTAAGTGTTTGCATCACGAAAATGATTATTCTGACACTTTTGATGATTATATGGACACTTAATTTTTTCTCCATCCATCAATCTTGATTCCATCAATATTGATTGACTACATGCAAAATTAGATGCAAGTTTCAACCCTATCCAAAAAATCTTTATTCAAAATCCATTAATAACCCTTCTGTACATCCATTGATGATCTGAGCTCATTTTTCCCTATTTTATTTACAAAAAATAATAGTCCAATCATTATTATAAATAAAAGATTCTATTACTTTAAAATATACAAATAATTAAATAAAATTACTTATAGTTGAAGATTTAAAATTTTAAAAATGTGAAATTCGAGGCAATGCATATGCAGAAGCTACATTAATAAATAAAGTAATTTTTAGCACGATAAAGATTAAAAGATATCACAGTTATACTAGATAAAGGGTGCAAAGTACGATAATGCACAAGAAAAGAAAGCAAAAAAAAGACATTTAATGTTTGAAGGTGGAGAGGGAGAGAGAGAGAGATAAGGTAGGGAGAAAGAGAGGGGCAGAGAAATGGGTAGACGAGGGAGAGAGAGAAAAAGAGAAGGAGAGAGAGAGGGGGAGGGAACTGGTGAAAAGAAGAGAGAGGGAAAGAGAGAGAGAGAGAGAGAGAGAGAGGAAGAGAAAGAAGGATAGAGAGGGAGAGAGAAAAAGAGGGAGAGAGGGAGAGAGAGGGGGGAGAGAGAGAGAGAACAAGCAAGAATGGACAGCAAGAAAGAAAATAACAAGATGGAGAGTGTGACACACAAAGAAAAAGAGGAATAGAGTGACATGAAGAATTAGGGAGGGAGAGAGAGAGAGACATATAGAAAGTGTAGTGTTAAAATGAAAAATTATATAAAAGAAAATAAAATTTTTCGGTATAAACCTATCAAATATTACATCTTTTGTCATACATAAGTTCATAATTGAGTCTGAGGCCCAATGGCAGGGATTAGGTAAAAGTACGGCCCTTATTTGTACTATACCATATATGAGCCTGATCAATAGTCACTCTCATTCTATGTGCATACATATTGTTGATATTATATCTTATGCCATTTAATTTCAAATTAGTTCAACAAATTAATACTATCCCATATATAATTATATGTTAGAATACATATAGTAAATGTACTTATAAATAGTTACATATAGTTAAACATATAATTATATATAGATATATGCATACAAGTAGTTATAAGTAAATGTAAATAAATGTATACAAAGTTATAAACAATTATATAGATTTACATATATGTATAAATATATGTATTCCTAATTAAAAATAAATTTATATTTATTTATATAGAGTTATTTATAGTTATACGAATATTTATATATAGTTATACACATTTAGTTAAACATTGTGTTGTATGTTTTATACACATAATTATAAATATTGTTACATGTAGTTATAGATATAGTTACATGTATAGTTAAACTAATATTTATTAAAGTATGTATATATATTTGTTCATATAATTTCATATATTTATACATATAGTTATGTATAGGTATGGATATACTAAAATACATTTTTATACTAATATATAAAAATGTTAATTAAATAAATGTTGTTAATTAATTTATTTAAATATAGTTATATATAAAGTTTTTATAGTTATAATTTTAGTAAGATAGAATTAATTATAGTTATATGTTAGTAAACATATAATATATATAGTTATAAAAAATTATATATCATTAAACATTTAGTTTATATATATATATATATTCATACAAGTAGTTAAATTAAGTTATACATAAATATATACAATGTTATATACAAATATATAGATTTACATATATGTATACATATATGTATAAATAGTTAAAAATATATTTATATTTAATTTTATAAAGTTTTATTTAGTTTCATAAATATTTATATATAGTTATACACATATAATTAAATATGATGTTGTATGTTATTATACATGTAATTATAAATATAGTTACATGTGATTATCCATATAGTTACACATATATTTAAACTTATATTTATACATGTATGTATATATATTTGTTTATATAATTTCATATATTTATACATATAGTTATGTATAGGTATGGATAAACTAACATACATTTTTATACTAATATATACAAATGTATATTAAATATATGTTGTTAATTATATATTTAAATATAGGTTATACATTAATACTATAAAATTATGTATAGTTATATGTTATTATACATATAATATATATATATTATATAAAATTATATATCATTTAACATTTAGTTATATATATATATATATATTCATATGAATAGTTATATTTAGTTTTACATAATTATATAAAAAGTTATAAACAAGTATATAGATTTACATATATGTATACATATATGTATAAATAGTTAAAAATATAGTTATATTTAATTATATAAAGTTTTATTTAATTTTAAAAATATTTATATATAGTTATACACATATAATTAAACATAATGTTGTATGTTGTTATACATGTAATTATATATATAGTTACATGTGGTTATACATATAGTTACACGTATAGTTAAACTTATATCTATACATGTAGGTATATATATTTATAGTAAAATAATTTATGAATACTAATATATGCAAATATATATTAAATATAAGTTGTAAATTATATATTTAAATATAATTATGTATAAAGCTTTTATAGTAATACATATAATAAGATACAATTATTTATAGTTATATGTTATTATACATATAGTATATATAACTAAATATTTTTATATAGTTAAACATATAGTTATATATAGATATATTCATACAAATAGTTATACATAAATATATAAAGTTATAAATAAATATATAGATTTACATATATATATATATATACATACTTACAAATATAGCTATATTTAATAATGTAGAGTGTTATATAGTTATACATATATTTATATATAGTCATACAACTTCAATAAATATCTAAAATCTGGCCAGCAATGATGTTTAGAGAGAGATATATAAGAAATACTATATTTCTACAATTTTCCACATGAGTAGGAAGTTACTTTGAATGACTATTTACTACTACTTCTATAGCAAAGAGATGTTCTACTAAAACATCATAAATTTTTTCCATATATTTGCATGTCCATATATATATATATATATGGAGGAAAAATATGAAGATATATTCATGAAAATGAAAAAAAATGATATAATGAAGATACTACTCAATAATAATAATATATAACTAAAACTCATTCCTTTACTTAATGAATAAAAATGATTGATGACACTTTACGTATCAAGTATTCCCATAAAATATAAAGCAACTGAATAAAATAAATAAAATCTCACAATAATATAATATTATGAATAAAAAATATAAAATGACATTATCATTTATTAAATAAAATAAAAATTAACTTATAAATAAAAAAAGAAACTATAAATACTCTTAATCTATATGAATCATCTCATCCTAGTATCTCAAGATAATAAAATATAATATTACAATATAATTCTCAATAGTTTTGAATTCTTTTTTTTTATTTATAACTTATTAATGTTCATTATAATTCATTTCTGCTGGACTTTTATGATATGTTACTATTTTTTTATATTGTATTGATGTTCTTGAAATTATATTAATTTATATTTATTTTATTAAGATATGAAATAATATTTAATAATTCTTGACTAAAAATAATTAGTAAATATGTTTATATAATATTAAACTATAAAAGAGTACTCACATAAAAGAGTACTCACATATATTCACTAGTACTATAAAATAATGTTTCATTAATGATACATACATTTCCATAATACTTCTCAAATTTTATTATATTCTTTATTACTATTTATTATAAGATACATCTGCCACAAATTTTGTGAAACACGAAACATAGATTCAAGCTTGTAGGTTACAACTAATAGTTATGATACTCAACTAATAACTACAATGTCCAACTAACAATTACTACTAATATTTATTAGTTTTTTAAATTGTTTAAAATATACATATTGCAGCATAGAAAAATTACTGTGTGTTAAAAGATGATGTTATTAACATGGCAGGATAAAGGGTATCCTAACGAATATTGTCGTAAGGAGAATACTATTGTATGACATGAAATTCATCAACATCACATATATACCCAAACTATTAATAATCCATAGTTGTTAATGGTATAAATTATAGTTATTATAAATTTGGTACAAGTTGAATTGTTAGAGTAATAATAAACTACATTGTTATAGATAAAATCATAAATTGAAGTTAAAACATTTTTAGTAGAAAAAAATCTATTGTGTTGCATGACATTGTGAGGATTATAAACATTAAAAATTTCTAAATATTTTTAATAGTTTTATATCCTCTATATAAATCAAAAATGTTATAGATTTAAAATATTATACTTTTTTTATCTACCTACCCTTCTCTCAAACTCAACTCAAAATTATTATTTGGCTCGTATATAAGCTATGAGGCTTCATGATTATAATAGATAAAATTCACGTCACCAACATCTGAACAACATGATAAATAATAGCACCATGGAAAACTTATCCAACATCTATGAGGATCGGACTCATATTTTCAGGCTTAGAGTATTCATCATCTTTTGCCAATTATTCTACCATGTTGTTGGTTTGGATTTTTATTACCATGCTATTTGTTTTTAAAAATATTATTCTTGATAGTAATTATGTACAAAAAAGTTGGTTCATATATTTTATACTATCTTAGCTTGAGTTTCCATGACACATTACTATATGTTGATGTTATTATATCAGTATAAAATCTTTATTTTAATATTACTAAACTTGATTCAACAAGTCCACTCATCACTAACACAAGAGAGATCACAAGGAATCACACAATACGAGACATCTATTGAAGGAATATTGAAATTATTAGAAATATAAGTGTTTTATTTCAAGAAACATAAATATGACATTATTATGTTTGAAATAATTTTTAGATAAATTTAATTTAGAAAATGTTAGATACATGATAAATATAAATCTTAAAACACACACACACACACACACACCATGATAATCTTTGTTAAAGATAAGTGCAACCATAAGAATATAAATTAATCATGTAGGAAAATTAGAATAAAGTCTATGAAACAATCAATAAGAATAATTATTTTTATATCATATGTTGACTTACAAGCTTATCACATGCTTACTTGCATGAATATCATGTGTTAGTATGTATGATTTCTATGTCTTGGCTTACATGAGTGATGAGCATTGATTATGTGCTTACTATGTGTTCTCATGCATTAATGCTAAGTGCTTAAAGTGTGCTTATTATATGATGATGTGTAAAACCTGCCAAGGATTGACTTGACATGTGATAGCTGTGTTGGCTTACTAAATATTGCATCAAAAATTTAAAAACTTGGAATCTTGCCTATAAATAAAAGTGATCAGGGGTTCCTAGCACACAACAACACATATCATGAGAATGTTACAAAGTGAATTGAGAAACTTTTACTCAATTATTTTCAATTACATGTGTGAATGTTATTGAGTTTTCTAAAAGTTGGTAGAATAGTTCAAACTGGTTCAATTGAGTATAATCAGTTTAATTTAATTTCACATGCTAAACTTTTATTTTATTTATTTTATTTATTTTATTTATTTTATTTATTTTATTTATTGTATTTATTTTATTTATTTTATTTATTTCATTTATTTCATTTATTTCATTTATTCCACTTATTCCATTTATTCCATTTATTCCATTTATTCCATTTATTCTATTATTCCATTTATTTCATTTATTTCATTTATTTCATTTATTTTATTTATTTTATTTATTTTATTTATTATATTATATTATATTTTATTTTATTTTTGAATTCAATCATTACTTATTTTTCAATATTTTTTGTAGATATCAAGTCGTCATACCTAAGCATGTATACTAATAATATACAAAATACATGCATATTGATGTATACTGTTGTTGTAAATATTAAGTCGGCATACCTAAGTATGTATACTAGTTATGTATAAAATACACATGCATATTGATGTATACTATTTTTGTAGATATTAAGTCGGCAAACCTAAGTATATATATTATTTATATATTGTTTTTGTAAACGATCACCATCAGAACCACACAGTGACGACGTATTATATCACAGGTGCATGAAGCATTTATACGAATAAGTTTATATACAAAATCCAAGCATACCGTATGGTGATTAAAGAAGAAACTCAAAAACAAAAAAATTGAATAAAAATGTTTAATCTTCGATTATGCAATCCAAGATAATCGATGAACATACTTCAAATCAATAATAAATTAAAACTTAAACCTCAAATTAATTTTAGTTGAATCGGTATCAAGAGATAATGACGGAATGAGGAGGAATTCGGCTCTGTTACTATTAGAGATGCGTCAAGTCGAGAGAGAGAATGTATATTTTAAGATAATATTTATATTTTTAATTATTAAAACATTAAATAAACAATATATATATAAAATAAAAAAAATACTCATTAATTTTATTTACTATCAAAATATTTTTAACAAAATTAATCTGCATGTATCAAGGTACAAATAAAAAATAAATACCTTACAATTTTTTATTATAATATTAATTAAATAATAAATATATAAACAATAAAAAATATGTTTTGTCTTAAAAAAATTATCAAATAGGTATGAAATTAACAAACTTCATATAATAATATATAAATGAAAAGATGATTTGTCTTCTAGCCACTCGCGTAAAAGTTATAAAATAGAATTAATGTTAAAAAATCTATAAAAATTTATATTTTATGGTTATAAATTAATAAGAATTCATATTAATTTTTACGAAGATAATATGAAATAATTTTAAACGCTCAAAATTTCATATTATTTGATATAATTAATAATTTTTAAAATTCAAAAAATTACTTAAAGTGAGAAGATAATTAAAAAAATAATATTTATTATTTTATTAAAAACTTTATGTTAAAAGCTAATTGTTAAAATATTACTCAATTATTTAATTTTTATAAATTTTAGTAGTATTAAACATCTATATATTTATTTATAATTATTATTTTATTTTTTTTAACTTTATTGAAAAAAATTATATTTTTATTATATTTCAAGATTTTTAAGATTTGTATTATTTATTTTTTTTAAAAGTTTTCTATAATCATAAAATTTTTTTAAAACATATAATAATATTAATATTTACTAGTTTATTTGTCAATTCAGATATTTTTGAAAATATTTTCTATTTTATCATTTAATGAATTAATTTACATTTAAATTAGTAGAAATTTAATGCATGTTAATTTAATTTTTAATTTATCGAAAAAATTATTATACTTATTGAAGTAATTATTTAATGTTACTTTAATTTAAATTATTTAGTTTCTTAATTAAAAATTTTTAAAAATTTTTTGTTTAATTTTTAAAAAATTAATACATCATAATATAGTTATTTTAGTCCTTATTAATATATATTTTTTGTATTTTTATATATTTTATATTAATTATTTATTATATTTTTTTTTTGATTTTACAAGAAGAATGCTTATTTCAAGGATTACTCATCTATAGACAAATAACATAAACTTAATAAATAAAATTAAATATAATATTAAAATAAATAATAAATAAAAATAATTATATAATTAAATATTGGCTAGGGAAATATCGTTGCTAAATTCGTAGCTAACTTATGGATTTTATAAGCTATGAAAAAAATCATAATTATATTACGGATTTTATTAGCCCCAAAAAATCTATCGATAAATCCGTCGCTAAATTACAAATTTTATAAGCTAGGAAAATTCCGCCCTTAAATCCGTCGTAAAATTAAGGATTTTATTTTCTATGAAAATTCCATCACTAAATTCGTCACTAATTTATGGATTTTATTAGCTAGGGATATTCGCTCACTAAATTCGTAGCTAAAATACGAATTTTATTAGCTAGAGAAAATCTGTTACTAAATCTATAGCTAAAATATGGATTTTATTAGCTAGTAAAAATCCGTTGCTAAATCCGTAACTAATTTACTGATTTTATTAGTAAGGGAAAATTCAACACTAAATCCGCCGCTAAATTCGTCACTAAATCATGGGTTTTATTAGCAAGTGAAAGTCCGTCGCTAAATTATGGATCTTATTAGCGGAGGAAAATCCATTGCTAAATCTGTCGCTAAATCATGGATTTTATTAGTAGGGGAAAATTCGTTGCTAAATCAAGAATTTTATTAGCAAGGAAAAATCTATCACCAAATCCGTCGCTAAATGAATGATTTTATTAGCAAGGGAAATTCCGTTGCTAAATCCATTGCTAAAAATTAGCTAGAAAAAAACTGCTTCTAATCAGTCACTAAATTTATCGCTAAAATCTCTGCTTTTCTTGAATGAAAGTTACGAAAATTTTTCGTTGCTAATCCGTCGCTAATTTCATCGCTAAAATCCATATTGTTCATGAACGGAAGTTCCGAAAATTTTTCGTCACTAATCCGTCGCTAAATCCGTCACTAAATCTGTCGCTAAAATCCTCACTTTTCTTTAGCAGAATTTACGAAAATTTTTCCCTCCCTAATTCGTCCCTAATCCGTTGCTTTTTTTTTTCATTAAAAAAATCATTAATTCCTTGCCGTTCTCTAGTTAATTCCTTGCAAATTAGCTAGGGATTGATCCCTAGCTAATTTTTCTTAGCTAAATCGATATTTTCTTGTAGTGAAATAAAGTTTGTATTCAAATCAACTTAGGGTCAGTTTGGTAGTAATTTTCAAAAGTATTTATAGGGCTAAAAATAACTTTAAGTGTTTTTGGGACAAAAAAATTTTATTAGTAATATTTTAAATAATTCTTTTGAAATGCTAAAAAAAACTTGAAGTATTCTTTTAATAACTACACTAACATATTTATTTTTTAAATCATCAAAATTATTTTGATGTAATTAAAACATCTATGTATTTATCTTTAAATATAATTTTATTTTCTTTTAAATTTTATGAAAAATTAATTTATTTTTTATAATTTAAAAATTTTAAATCTTTTAGTAAATATTTTTTTAAAAGATTCATATAATCATAAAATTTTATTTTTATTTTAAATAACATAAATATTTACTTGTTTATTCATTAATTCAGGTATTTTTATAATTGTTTTATTTAATCATACAATTAAATATTTTAGCTTTTTATTAGTATTAATTTTTATGTATGTTCATTTATTAATTAAAATATCTTAAAAATGATTATTATATAATTAATTATTTAATGTTTATTTTATACAAATATTTAAATAACATAATTAAATTTTTTGGAAAAATATTTTGTATAATTTTTTAAAAATTTTATAATGATACAAAATAGTTATTTTAGTATTTATTAATATAAATTTTTATTTGTATTTTAATATTTTTGAAATTATGTATTTATAATATCTTATTTTTATAATTATATTGGGGAATGTGCCCCTCAAGGTTTGATCATTCATAGACCATGACATATATTTAATATAAAAAATTACACAAAATATTAAAAACAAATAATATATAAAAAAATTTAAATCATTAAAGATTATCAATGAAAATTATCCCTAGCCCAAATAGCTAGAGAAATATTCATAGCTAAATTCATATATTTTGTGAAAAATATCATTATAGGAATAATCAATGGCAATTAAATATAAAATCAAAAAAAAATATCAGAATATTATTTAACGAGGTATTTTGTATCCAACTAATTAGCTAGGGGAGAATCCATCTCTTAAGTCATTGGTAAAATGCCCACCAATCATTGTGTAAAATTTAGGATAATATTAATTAGGGACATTTTAAATCTAAAATTTCCAACTCTAATCCATCACAAATTCATCGAAAATTTGTAATTTAATGTAAAATCAAACATCTCTTGCTATTCTCTAGCTAATCCCACGATAATTAGCTAGGGATTATTTCGCTTGCTAAATTTTCATAGCTAAATAGATATTTTATTATAGTGAAATAGACAGATAGATAGATAGATAGATAGACAGACAGACAACATATAAATAGATAGAGACAGATAGATAGATAAACAAATCGATAGATAGATAAACAGATAGATAGATAGATAGTTTGATTGATAGATAGATATAAAGATAAATAGATAGATAGATAAATAGATAGATAAATAGATAGATAAACAAATAGATAGATAAACAAATAGATAGATAACCAAATAGATAGATAGATAGACAGACAACATATAAATAGATAGAGACAGATAGATAGATAAACAGATAGATCAATAGATAGTTTGGTTGATAGATAGATATATAGATAAATAGATAGATATATATATATAGATAAATAGATAGATAGATAAATAGATAGATAAACAAATAGATAGATAGATAAATAAACATATAGATAGACTAATAGATAGATAGAAAAATAAATAGATATATATATAGATTGATGAAAAGATAGATAGTTAGACAGATAGATTGAAAGAAAGAAAGATAGATAGATAGACAGATAGATAGATAGACAGACAGATACATACATACATACATACATACATACATTGATAGATAGAACATAAATAGATAATATATAGATAGATAGATAGATAAATAGATAAATATATAAAAATATAGATAGATAGATAGATACATAGATACATAAATATATAGATAGATAAACAGATCGATATATAAATAGATAGATAGATAAATAGACAAAAAGATAAAAAGATAGATAGATAGATAGATAGACAGACAGATAGATAGATAAACTGATAGATAGATAAACTGATATATAGATAGATATATAAATAGAATGATATAGGGATAGATAGAAACAAGATTGATAAATATATAGACAAATAATATAAAAAAGATGGATAGATATATAGACAGAGAGATAGACAGATAGATAGACAGTCAGATAGACACACATATACAAAGACACACTAATCGATAGACACACAAATAGATTGAAACACAAACAAATAAATAGATAGATAGACATTAAGACAAACACACACAAAAATAGAAAGATAATCAGTCAGGCAGATAGTCAGGGAGCAGGTAGACAAATAGACAGACAGATAGATAAACACACAAACAAACAAATAGATAGACAGACAAAAAGATAGATAGATAGATAAATAGATAGAGATTGATAGACAAATATATTGACAAATTGATAGCCAGAAAGATATAGAAATATATAAGAAGATAGAAAAATAGATAGATTAAAAGATAGATAGACAATAAAATAGATAGATAAATAGAGATATAGATTGAAAGAAAAAGAGAAAGTTATATAAATAGATATAAAGATTGATAGACAGATAGATAGACAGACAGATAGACAGAAAGACACATAGATATTAAAATAAACAAACATACAGACAGACAAATAGATAGTTAGATAGATAGATAGAAAGACAAACAAACAAACAAATATATAGACAGACAGATAAATAGATACACAAATAAAAAGATAGATAGAGAGTCAGGGAGGTAGTAGAAAGTCAATCCGGTATGTAGACAAATAGATAGATAGATAAATAGAGAGATAGACAAACAAATAGACATGAAAATAGATAGACAAATAGAAAAATAGACATATTGATAGTTTGATAGATAGATTAATACACAAATTGATATACTGAGAAATAGATAGATTGATAGACAATAGATAGAATGATAAATAGATACATAGATACACACACACACACACACATATATATATATATAGTTAGATAGATATA
>JAREIK010001261.1:353014-358014 GCA_029783825.1 Sapria himalayana | reverse complement strand
CTGAAATATTTAGGCTCCCATCTTGAGTATCTTATCAATTCCCTTAGCCTCATCTTGATCCTTATCAATCTACTATACTAGACACTTACCTATCCTAAAGCTTCTTTATTTAAAATAACACATACATTGTATAAATACATGAAACTTTGACATCTAATAACACCAAATTAAACCAGAAATTTTTATAACACATGACTCGGTAGGGCTGATACAGATTATAGGATGTTTCACTTCAGTAGGGCATGAAGTGGTGAACCGGTTAGAGCTTACCTGCAAGAAGAACAACAAACACAAAACCACAAAAATTCCAGCACTTACCTTTTGCCTTCTATTTTTCTTTTGGACTAGCTTTGCAAGGACAGAAATTCCCTTGCAGTGTAAGTTAATTTTAAATCTTTATCCTACCTTACTAGGCTATTTTATTTGTTCTAATATAAGGAAATGCCATTTTGTCTAAGCATGCTATTCACTTTAATTTATGTGGCATTAATTCCGCGTCATATTCTATCTCTCCTCTAGTTGAGCCTATTCTAGATAGGCTATTCGCTAGATTATTAGCCTCCCTATATATATATGTGTAATTGAAGCCTTCAATTCATCTAAAAGGCTAAAAATTACTTCTAGATCCTCTTCATACCTCCATAAGATTTTCTTTTTAATTACTATTTCGACTAACAGTTTCGAGTCTACCTGAACTTCTGTATTTTTAAAATTTAGCTTCTTACATATCTCTAATCCTGATTTCAAAGCTTTAATTTCTGATTCTAGGGTTGAGGAAGCTCTACTAGATCTGGTGAAAGCTTTCTTTACTGTCCCTTTATGATCTCTTATTACTCCACCTCCTCCTGCTATTCCAGTGTCCCTGTTGAAACTACCATCAGTATTAAGTGAAAATTTGCCAACCGGTGGACTATTCCAATGTATGCTTTTAGCCAATTGCTGATTTATAACTTTAAAAGTGAGGTCTCATGTTTTCTCGAGCTTCTTTTCTTTGTTCTTATTCTCAATTTTTATAGGTTTCATAATAGATATATTACTTATCTCCTTTATAATATCTTTTATTATTTCTGTTAAATTCATCATTTTATTTTCAAATTTACTTTTATTTCGAGATTTCCATATGCACCAGATAATTAGGTGCGGTAATTTCTGATTAAGCCATTTTCTAGTGGGGCTTTTCGTATTTTTCACTTTCCCATTTTTTAACTTTATCTATTAATCCATCATCTTTATTACTTATTCATTTTTCCCCCTCCATCTATTTCCATATTTCCGCTGCAATTGGCCCTTTGGAAAATAAATGATCAGTTGTTTCAACTGCTTGTGAACAGCATTCACATCTTGATGCCATTTTTATCCCTTTTTTTGTACATTCGTATCTACCGGTATAGCATTCACTAGAGCCTTCCATGTGAACGAGCACATTTTTTGCGGGTCATTTTCTTGCCATACCCATTTGAATAAAGTTTGAGCCGGTTTTTTCTTTCTGACCAGATCTTTTGCTGACTTTAGAGAGAAATTTCCTTGTGACGTTAAAGTCCATTTCCAGCCACTCTTCTTTAGCGTGGAGTGTAAGTCTACTATCTCCTTTTGTTTTTCCATTACCTTCCAGCTGTTTGAGGCTTTCTTAGGGCTCCTATTCTTATTATCTAAATATTTAGCCCGCATGTATTTAGCCCAAAGATTATCACTTTCTTTAAGTCTCCACTAGCCTTTGCAATCCCAGGCAGCGGCCGAGTCCTGTAGGCTCATTAAACTTAATCCTGCTTCCTCTTTTGGGTAACAAATGGCTTTCCAGTCCTTCCAGTGTAATTTATTTATCCCTTCTTTTTTACCCCATAAGAAATTTGTCATTCCGATTCAAGTTTTTTAATAAATTTTTTAGGGGGATGAATAACTAATAAAATATGTGTTGGTGTGCTTTGTAAAACATGTGAGAGAAGCGTTATCCTCCTTCCAAATCCCAGGAGCTCTTATTTCCATCCTGCTATTTTCTTTCTTAGCTTATCTTGGAGGTTAGTTAGATATTCTTCCTTCAACCTCCCCCCATATATCGGACATCCTAAATACATTAATGCCCCTTTAATTTCTGTGAAACCTGTGATATTTTTAATTTTATTTACTAACTTTAATTTTGCATTTTTAGCGAGCATATACTGACATTTGCTTTTATTTACGATTTGACCTGTTTCTTTCTCAAATATTTGAAGAAGATCCATAATATTCCTTAATGACTTTTTACTAGCATTTGTAAAAATTATAAGGTCGTCTGCATAGGCTAAATAGCCTATTCTGGGTGTATTCTTTGGTTGTCTGAATGATATTATTTTACCTTATGTCATTCTCTTATTCAAGTTTCGAATTAATAATTCTAAGTAGATATCAAAAAGAAGAGGAGATAACGGGTCCCCTTGCCTTATACTTCTATTTGGTTTAAATTCCTCACTTATCTTTCCATTTACGATCACTCTTACCCAAGTACTTGAAATGCATCTGTGTATTAGATCTATGGTAAGCTCAGAGAATTTGAACCTTCTCAACACAAAACAAAGGGTATCCCATTCTACCCTATCGAAGGCTTTCGATAGATCCAGCTTAGCAACTAAATTGTTTCCTCTTATTCTACCTCCTATTTCTTTCAACATTTCTGATGCAAGTTTTATATTTTCAATCATTAATCTGTTTTTAACGAACCCCGTTTGTTCCTGAGATATTATAGATGGTAAAATTAAGCTTAGTCTATTTTGTAAAATTTTTGCTAAGATTTTATAAATAGCATTACATAAACTTATAGGTCTATAATCCTCGCATTTCTGTGGCGATTCTTTTTTTGGAATTAATACTATAAAAGACTTTGCCCATGATTTTGGGATTTCTGCCCCTACAAAAAAACTTGCAATTGCGGGGACTAGCTCAGTTTTAACCGTGTGCCAGTTTGACTGGAAAAAATAGTTATTCCAACCGTCCGGTCATGCAGCACTCTCTTTATCCAGGTTGAAAACTACCACTTTTACTTCTGGTTCTTCCGGGATCAATTCCATTATGTGGTTTTGAGCTTCTGTAATGGTTGCCCTAATCTCATGCATTAGAGAATTGTCTACCCTATGTGACTGACTGCATAATTGGTTTTCAAAAAAGTTTTTAAAAAGAGTTTTTATTTCCTTTTCTTCTTCTACCCATTTTCCTTCTTCATTTTTTACTCCTTTAATTTTATTCTTTTGAGATTTTATTTTAGTCATATTATAAAAGAATTTAGTATTACGGTCACCATCTTTAAACCATTTAATCTTTGCACGCTATTTCCAATAAATTTCTTCCATGTGCAATTTCAATCTTAGTTCTCCTTTAGTCTTACTTAGTTCTAACTGAGTTTCATTATTATTAATGGTGTCAGAATCTTGTTCCAACTTAGCTACTTTTTCTTCCACTTTTTTTAACTCCTGATTTAAATTTCCAAAAACCTCTTTGTTCCATGTTTTTAAGCAAGCTTTTAGTCTCAGAAGCTTAATTGTTAGAGCTTGCATCGGCTTGCCCACCGCTGGCTCTTTCCAAGACTATTTGACGAGACTTTCATAGCCTGCATGCTTTACCCACATATTTTGGAATTTAAAATTAGACGTGTTTCCCTGATTCCTTTGTATTGTGATAAGCAGTGGGCTGTGATCAGAGCAAGTTCTATTTAAGTGTCTTAACCTCGTAGTCCCTTGTGAGGAGACCCACTTTGTATTACACATAACCCTATCTAAGCGAGCCCAGATAGCTCCCCTTTTCGCCAATTATTACACCAGGTGTATCTTGAGCCTGTGAAATCTATTTCTATTAGATTGGTAATGGCTATTGTATCATTAAATTGATTCATGGCTACCTTATCCGGAGGTTTACCACCTTTCTTCTCTAGAGGACTTCTAAATTGTTTATCCAAGGAGAGTTTCTGCTTGCTATATCTTTCATCTCCTCCCATAAAGCCAACCTAGATTGTTTATCATTTTTAGCATACACTGCTGAAATTATTCGATCTGTGTTCTTATCTAATTTTAAGTGTACGATTTGTTCAGTATCTTTTAATATTTCGATTTCCAGCTTATTGTGCCATAGAATCCAAAGTTTGTTATTTGAGTTAGCATACGCATTTTTAAACCCTAAAATTTCACTATATTTAATTAATTGATCTTGCATGACCATTGGCTCGGCAATGACCACTAAAGATATTTTATATTCTTTAATTAATAATCTTAATCTATTTATCGTGGGGCTATTAGCTATTCCCCTAACATTCCAATATAGGCATCTATCCATTAAAACCTAATTTGGCTTGAGCTCTAGTTGTGCACTTAGATTCATAAATCATATTGGCATATTTCTTCATGTTTCTTACTATTTTAGGAGTGTGAGTAATTTCATGCATAATCTCATTATATTTTACTTGTTTCCCAAGCACCATGGCCATTTGCTTCAAGGCCTCCATAGATTGAGTTCTTGAGAGATTCCCCCAATCTTAATTGTAGATAGATAAATCATCCTTGGCTTTCTCCTCAAGCTCCTCTTGAGATACATCACCCTTGTTAATTGAAGGGCAACTAAATATTACCAATTCATCTTCAGGGAAGTCCAGAAGATCCTCATTTATCCACCCATAATCTTCAAGTTTTTCTTTCAAAACAATTCTAGTTCTAGGTCTTTTTTTTATGTTTTCTCCTATGTTTTACCTCATCCCAACCTTCATTCAAGCTAACCTCCTTCTCTACCTCCAAGTTAACCTCTGCCGGAATTGCCTCTACTTGATTATTCTTTGAGTATTCTGCTGAAAAACGTGGGTCTCCTCCACTGTCCAGACCTTCCAGTTCTACAGTCGGCTGGATATTGTGTGTTTATCGGGAGTTGTGAAGAGAGGCCTCCTCTTTCCTTAGCCATTGCATTACCTTCTTACCTCCTCCATCTTGCCGCTGCCCATTGTTCTTCTCCTCTTCCCCCACCTTGCACGAGATAGTTTCATGCCCGAG
>JAREIK010001261.1:175514-348014 GCA_029783825.1 Sapria himalayana | reverse complement strand
TAACTTTCAATTTTCTTAAAATGACACACCCTGGGTACTGTTACTAGTCACCCCAAAAAAAATATGAAAAAGATATGATTAACTTAAAATTCGATAGAATTCATCTGGGAATTAGATTTCATGAGATTAATTTAATGGTGTGATTTATTTCATCACTTGAGATTTACAAAAAAAAATCAATTTTGACACTCATATCATAATTATAATTTATCATTTTTCTTTTTTTTTCATAGAAAACACTAAATTTTACCCAAGTTTTACATTTTTTCACCTTAAAAAAATTTGGTCCCCAAAATTCACACATATACAAACACATAGAATCACATGCACATATAATAGTTATTTAATGCCAAGTGGCTAAAAAATAAAATACTTTAATCTTCAAATAAGAGGGGATAATTAACATGCATAGTGGCTATCCATGATAAAAATTAGTTCCTCCTCAAAGATTTCATTTGTATCAACTATGAGCTCGCCCCAATCCACTATATGAGTTAGATATAGACTATATTTTTGGAGCATATAGATATGAAATATATCATGAAGACATGATCTTTCATCTCAAACACTAGAGGTTGCTACCATTTGTTGGTGTAACTCTTTTTCTATGCCTATCTTTTTTCTAGCTTTCATGTAACTCGATGGGCCCAATATACCTCAGCATTAGTTTTATTTACTTGCCAAACTTGACTACTCATCACTTTCAAAAAGACATGATCAATCTCAAACACTAGAGGTTGCTATCATATGTTGGTGTAACTCCTTTTTCTAGTTGAGCCATGAGAAGATGCTTGCATACCAATTCTAGCTTTACATAGGTGTCTCTAACTAAATTTAAACACATAGTGGGTCTCTCTCCCACCTCCATCCAACTAGGAGATTGATAAGGCATTCCATATACATATGGTACATCATAGGATGTCCCTAAAGGTAAATATTCTTTCCAACCATGCTCATCATCGATTATGTACCCATTACTCACCATAAACACTACTAAGGGTGTGAGCTATAAACCTAGGATCTCGGCCCATATTAAAGATTTTGGAACTCAATACAATAGGATAATCTTCATATGCACAATTTGTAGAATTCATTAAAAGTGAAGGTCATCCAATTAACCAAAAAGTGTGTTGAGTTGGTATACTAGTTCATTATCTCTGACACTGTATAATGCCCTTGTGATATTCATGGCAAGTGAGTCACAAAATTCCTCATGATATGCTCTCATTTCCACTTAGCTATCTCCAAGGGCAAGAGTAATCTCATTAGTCTCTAACACTCAACCTTTCTTTGATGACTCAAGAGACATTGATGAGCAAAATCTCCAAAATATTTTTTCATCCCCCTCTAGTAATACTAGTGATGAAGACCATGAAATTTTGTCGTGCCACATGAATGCACAATAAAATGGGAACAATGGAAATCTCTGAGGATCTGATCATATCTATAGATTGGAGAACCACAACCTTTCTCCTATACCAAAGACAATAATATGTGTGAATGACTCAGCCTTCATTATCTATATATGACTGTACCCAATCCAAAATGGACAATAACTCCATCTCATATTCCTAAGACTCTATCACTTTGCTCAATAGATAAGGCATAGCCACTAAGCATCCCAAAGTATATAGAGTCTGACACTTATAGTGCAACCCAAGCTATCCCATAACCTTGAGCATCAACCACTCTCGAAAAGCCATGTTGGCCAACATTCCTTGTGACCTTCATCTAATTGCATCATCCACCATATTTATCTTACTTAGATGATAGCCAAGTCATAAAGAGATAGCATGAAAGACTAGAATTTAAAATATTTGGGTTCTATTTCAATAGTCATGATATTAAAATTAGGGTATCTTCTATACTTATTAAATATACTACTAATGTTGTGTGTGTGCCCAAGTATAATGTAAGTAGTAGAAGTATACATAGACAAACATATATTTTTCATATCATTAAAAATTTTCATGAATTCTAAAAATAAAATTATTATTTCTTAGTATGAATTATTAATAATAAATTTGTTAATCTTACTAAAAATGTAGATAGATATTAAATATTGATAGCCAATATTTGACTTTAATACATATAGGAATAATTCCAATGGTGTCTTATAATTGTTTAGATTTTTTTAGGTTTACTAACAAACATAGATTGTAAAACTATTATTGTGTGCTAGGTATCTTAAGATATTATTCTCAATTGTACTATTAGGTTAATTATAAGACACATACATTGAACATAAAAAATGTCAGCTAATGGCCTATGTATAATATTGTATTCCCTAAAAATCCTCGTTAGACACTCATATACAGTGAGATAGTGAAGATGAAAGATCTCAAAAAATCCTAAATTTTTTTTATTAAGTTTCAAATTAGATTCAACATAGTGAGCATTGAGGCATGCATATAAAGTGTCATCATGACTAATCTAGATGTCAGATATCACTGATACTATTCCATTATATTTTCTAAATTTATTAATTATTAATTATTTTTTTAATTTTATTATGTCATTACAATTGATAGACCTATAAATTTTATGATAACCAAGATGGAAGTAAGTTTGTATTATATTAATTACTTTTTGATCCTCCAAAAATCTAATTGTAAGACTCATACTAGTAATTAATTTCACTATGTATACTCTACCAAAGTCATTATGATAAATGAAGGGGAGGTTCAATGATCCTGAAATTGATCCAACTTAAAAGATATTACTATTAAGTTGGGTTTGTCTTGTATCTAATGAATCATATTTTTTGGTATATTGATTGACATATCTTTTAAGGTGACCAGTGCTATTAGAGTTCATACATACATATATTTTTATAATATACATATTGTGTCGAATCTTCTTTTATATCCCTAATATTTTTATTTTTAATAATATTAAAATATATCCAAACTAATAAAGTTCACATGATTCTATTTTTTTAGGCAAATGGTTGAGAACATGAAAGAGAACCTAGTTTTGGTCTTAGACCTTTCGATCAGATTATCATTATTATATATGTCTAGGTTTAATTAATTTTCATTAAATTCATTAGTAAATTATGTGATAATCTAGACATAGATAATAATAATGATAATCTGATCAGATCACATTATTAAACCTAGACATAGATAATATTGATAATCTGATCGAAAGGTCTAAGACCAAAACTAGGTTCTCTTTCATGTTCTCGACCATTTGCCTATAAAAATAGAATCATGTGAACTTTAGTAGTTTGGATATATATTAATATTATTATAATAAAAATGCTAGGGATATCAACGAAGATTTGACACGATATATATATTATAAAAATATATGTATGTATGCATATTAGTAGCACTGGTCACCTTAAAAGATATGTCAATCAATATACCAAAAAATATGTTTCATTAAATACTAGACAACCCTAATTTAGTAATATCTTTTAAATTGGATCAATTTTCAGGTTTATTGAACTTCTCCTTCATTTACCATAATGACTTTGGGAGAATATACATAGTGAAATTAATTACTTGTATGAGTCTTACAATTAAATTTTTGGAGGATCACAAAGTAATTAATATAATACAAACTTACTTCCATCTTGGTTATCATAAAATTTATAGGTCTACCAATTGTAATGACATAATAAAATATTTTTAACTTAGAAAAATAATTAATAATTAATAAAATTTTTATTAAATTCATTATTTATCATTTTTAAAATTTATGACTCTTGACTAAAAATAGGAGAAGTAAAAAATTATTATTTAATTTGTTAATCTTTATTTTAATTTATTTATTAATGTAACAATTACTAAATAAAAAAATTAATTCTAAAACAATTATAATATGACTTAACTTTATATGTGTAGCAAATATTTTGGATGCTCTACCTCATTTTTTTGTGCCTTGTAGTCATTGCTCACCACCAGACTATCAATAATACTTATAATATTGAAATTACAAAGTATTTAAAAAATTTTGGCACAAAATAGCACCCACTCAATTTTAGAGCGAGAAGAAGAGATGAGAGGATAGAGATTTATAGATTAACTGTAAATAAACAAAACATACTAATATGTTATTTATAAATTTTTAAATTTTTTTTTCAATTTTTTTCAATTTTTTTTAATTTTTTTTAATTTTTTTTAATTTTTTTACATTTTATTAATTTTTTAATATATTTTTTATATTTATTTATATTTTTTTTAAATTTTTTTTTAAATTTTTTTAAATTTTTTTAAATTTTTTTATAATTTTTTTATAATTTTTTTATAATTTTTTTATAATTTTTTTTAAATTTTTTTAAAATAATTTTTTTATTTTTTTTACATTTTATATATATATATTTTTAATATTAATTAATATACAAAACTAACTACTATTGGATTTCTACTCTTGAGCCAATAGATCCAATCTGATGATTCAAATATTTTTTTTAATTTTGTTATTATACTTGATAGGACTATGAGAGGCCAATGATAGGCCAATGCTTATCATTGTTCTATCAAGACACCCGAATGGCTGAATGTGAATGGGAAAAATAGCCATAATGGCTACTTTTTAAAAAAATTTTACTATGTCATGGGCCAAGCTTGTGTGTCAACCATGCATGCTATTTCCAGCATGACCATGGTCCAGGCATGACTCTAGATCGTGTTGTGTCAGGCCAGAGACAACTAATTCATACCATGCCTTGTGTCATCCATGAGTTGCCTAGTCTAATTGACACCTCTAGAATACATACATGTATTCTATGTCATTATGTTAGGTTGATGTCATGATAGAGGATTGAATTAATCACCTCTATAATATGATTCTGAAATGTCATTGAAAATATTGTGCCATCATCATACATGTGAGAGGATGATGTTATGACATGAAAAGAATATTGCAACCAAAAATAGATTAGCAATCTAGAGATATTATGATTTTAGTTTTGTAACAAAAATGTTACAACCTTCAATGTATGTGATGTCTTCATATCATCATTCAAGTATCGTTGCAACTTGATTTGATGTCATAATTGAGATTCAATAATTTAAAAATAATATCACAATCAAAAATGTATTTTACAATAAGTATGGGTGTGATTCATAAATGTTGTCTTGACTAAAAAGAAGATATTGCAAAATAGCAAGTTGTTGTGACCATGTGATAGAATCATGACATTAAATGAATGTCATAGCCAATACATAAAGTAAACTTGATGAAAGGATTGTCATGATTACTTCAAAAGTATATGCCAATATTAATAATATGTTGCAACTTAAAAAATATTATAGTTTCACCTCACTTTTTTATACTTAAATTTTTTGTTCCACCAAATATATATGTTTTACTTAATTTATAGTCGATTTAACTACCTTTCATAATTGAACTCATTAAAAATCTATTTTCATGAAATCCATATCTTTTATGCTCATTTATCATGCAATAACCACGTGAATTAAGCCAAAATCATCTATAAAAACATAGTATTTTTAGTATCATACAAACCCTACACTTATACATTTGCTCATCTTCAAGCAAATAAAATCTCCCTCCACCCTGGTTGCTCTTTCTAGTCTGAGGAGGAGGAAAGAAATAAAATCTTGTGAGGTTTGATATTTTATGGAAACTTCATGATTGATGTCATTGTGACATTCATAGCTTATTGCAATATAGCAATATATTATTCTTTATTATCTATCATTGCCTAGAAAAGTTTGGTGTGGCCTCAATGTATGATTATTTCAAGTAGAAATTATTGTGACTATGTTTGAGTATCATGACTTCTTTTAGTAGATGCAAAGTCATGTATAGTATTGCGACTTTGTTTAATGTCCCGACACCATTTAGTCTGTGGATTTTTGTATATGACTTGGTGGGATGTATATAAAAAATTACAATCACATAAGCAAAAAAATTGTCTAGTTTGCCTCCCAAGAAATGTTAGATTTAATATCTTAGCTTGATCGGGTTTTGGGTCTAGTTTCTTCTTTGTCAACTACAATAGGCCATGTGCTTTTCTCCATATAATTTTTAATATCTTTTTTCCTTGTATTGTCTAGATCTTTGGTCAATAACTGTAATTGAAGATAATCTTCATTCATTTCTTTCCTAGGCCATCATTTTGCTAATGTCTCTCCTTCAAATTTTGGCCATATCTCATTTTCTTTCCTTCTGGAAGCATGACTTTAGAAGTTGCAACTTTATTAATTATTGTGAAATTGATGGTTGTTATCTTTACTTTAAGCATAATCACAACTTTGAAAAATATCATGACCATCGTCTTGTGTTCCCTTCTTTAATTATGACGTTACATTGAAACAAGTAATGACTTCTTCCTTTATCTTCTATTCTATCGATGTTGTGATTCTTTAAAGTTTTGTCATGAATTTTCTCTTAATTAAACTCATCATTGTAGTTATGACATTTTTATATATTGCTACTTCCTTTTGTATTTCAACAATATTTTTCATAGCTTCATCTATTTCCCCATTGACTTCATCAAGTAGTGGTATGACTATTTCCTATCATACTATCTATATTGTTAGGAGCTCCCATATTTGTTTCTCCTTTTTTCTTCACATAGGAATGTCTCTGTTTTATCAATGCAAGGGATGACATCATCATAGAATGTCTTCATTTCTTATTTTGTCTTAACTTTCAAAATTATCACAACATTATAATATATGTCTTCGTCCATGTGTATAGCAACTTTATTTTATTCTAGAACTTTTTCTAAATTCATGGCTTCTTCCATTTCTTCAGGCCAATATCCTTCTAGGAAATCATTCTTTCTAAACTCATCATTCTAGTTTTTTCCAAGTGGATGAGATATCTATTTTCTAATAGTTTTCTCGTATTCATCTAGAATTTATTAGCTTTGAAATGAGTTGAATTTTATTTGTTCTTTATCCACTCGAAGAATGAATTCACCCTTATTTACATCAATCAATGCATGTCCCATCACTAAACATAATATTCCATAGATCAATAGTATATACAAGTCTTCTTTCATTTCCAATACATGAAAGTATACACAGAAGATAAATTTATCATCTTTGACTAGCACATCTTCAATTGTCTGCCTTTGGAAATTTGATAGATCTACCATTTATTTATAAAGAAATAGAACTTAGAGTAATCTCACCTAAGTTCAGATTCCTTATGAATAAAAATAGCATCAAGTTCATACTTGCTCCCATTACACATGATACCTTCTGGAATGCATTCTCCTCAATAATTATGAAATGGCAAAACTTCTTAGATTTTTGAGTTTTCTCAAGATTATGGCATTGTATGTTTTGGTGATACTCACCATTCAATAAGTCTCCAACTTTCTGAGATAGAGCTTTCACGGAAAGTATATTAATCTTTAACTTTCTAAAATTATTGAGAAATGTCTCAAAATTTTGTCCAACTTCTCTTTTCCAAATCACTATCAAAAAGAAAGAATTGGGTGGAGAGAGTGAGAACTATCTTTATATTCTTTGTTTTCAATATTATCTTTCTTTTTGTTAACATAGTTCATTAGTATCTCCTTCTTCATTTCAACTTCATTATGAGTAGCTTCATCTACAAGAATACATTGGGTAGTAGAGTCAATCTATGTCATGACATTGGATGTCATGACATTGAATGTGGTGACTTTGGATGTTGTGGCATAATCCATAACAATATTTTTTTTCTACATTAAATTCTTCCTTTGATTTTGCTTATATTTTTTGTCCTTCGACTAATTTGCTACTTCTCAATATAATGAACATGCATTGCTTTAGGTTTGTCTTAGTATTACTGGGCAATTCATTCATACATTTCTCCTTCATTATGAGTACAAGCTATCCAATTTGATTATTAATGGTTTTCATAGTCACGTACAAGCGATCTAGCCTTATATACAATTATCTTAATCAATCTTCTTTCACATAATTTCTCATATTTATCTTTATTAGTAGCACAAAGATACTATCTTCAAATAAAACTTGACTATTATCTTGTACTAATTATAATTGGAGCTTGAAGCTCCTTGTGTTTGGTACCCAATCAAGTTACTTTCATTGTTCTGCTGATATGGACAATAGTTCTATTATAGATTTCTTTGGTTCCCATATGATAAATTTTCAAGATGTCTCACATTTGGATGATAGTGTGTAGAGTTGTTATTGTTGGTTCTAAAACATGCTATTAATTTTGTAACACATTCACTTCTTCTATTTGAAAAATTAGGTCAAACCTACTTACCTCATGATGTTGGAAGGCTACCATTTCTATTATTCTTTCTCTCTTCTTGTGTTGGGATGAAAATTGGCTACGGAATACATCAATCTTGACCTTCATTAGTGACTATCTATTCAACTCCAAAAGTCTAATATGTTTCTTTTCATTTGCTCTTTTATTTGGAGTTCGGTAATTATTTTTAGTCAGCTCCTAAAATAGAAAATATATCTCATTGGGTGATTTGTTCATTATGGAACTACTCGAGACTAGATACATAATTTATCTTATCATATAATTTACCCATTGTAAAATATTTCAGCTTGGAACCACAACTCATATGTGTATTGTGGACACCTATCAATAGGTATAAAAATCAGTCATATGTATCATATAAAGTCTCATTCTCTTTCTATCTAAGCTAACTAATGTCCACCCTCATTTGTGATGTGATTAAAGGTAGGAAAAACTAAGTTAAAAAATGCTTGAACTAGCTCATCCCAACTTTGAATTGATCCTCATGCTTAGAACTAAATTCATCTTCTGAAATATATACTCTGTTGGGTAATTGCGCTTCCACGTGTAGTGAGATTAAGAAACAGAAAACAACAGAAACATAGAAACAAGCAATATATATATCCCAATCCAACAGCATCCACAACAGAATCAAAAAATGAGAATTCAACACAGGAAATAACATGGTTCGCTAGTCGCTCAGTACGACTAGCTACCTCCACCAGAAAATGCTTATGCATTACAGATTAAAACCAAAATAGAACATCTTACAGTATGCAGCACGCAGCAGTCTTGAAATCACTCAGAGAGAGGAGAGGGATGATGAACAGTTCAAAAAAATGGGTCAAAAAACAGCCACCCGAAAAATAAATAAAATCATTTTATATGAAAAAATAAACATCCAGTTCATTTAACCGAAGCGGGTCGAATCATGGAACGGGCCAGGCTCTGCTCCAAAAATTTCGGCCCGCTGACCGGACAGCGGGACCTCCGTTATTGTGCTACTGCTGCATCCTCGGACTTTTAATATTTCATTTCATGCACTTACATGAAGATATCAAAATAGATTATTAAGTAAAAAAAAATTACATATGCATCATACTCCATATTGATATTGTTGCACCATGGTAATGAAACTTAGTTTCAATTCAAAGTGATTTGCTTCAATATTTTGCATCTATATTCAAAAGTAGTTGTTCATCAATATTGGCATCCAATAATCATAAATGGTTCAATGAGGAATAAGCTATTAGATAGCTTGTTCAGTACCTCCTTGATTGTGTCCGTGGCTACTATTTTTCCTCTTAGATACTCTCTCATCTCTCTATCTTAGTAAATGTCTCTTAGTCCTTTCTATTTATGAGACTAGAGTTATTGGTTCATCTTAGAACATTTTGCTCATATAATTTTGTAGATGCAAAACAAAAATAAAAAATCAAATAAACACAAAACAAAAAAATGATCTAATCAACTAAAAATACAAACTATATTATTCTTCCAAATATATGTGTTAACTCAAAGTTATCCAATCAAAATAATACTAATCCCCAACAAATACACTGAAAACTTTGTTCATGACATTGTTTATTATACCAAAAACTCAATGATTCTTAGCAATATCACAAAAAGCTCATTAGTTATTTTTTTCATGCTAACTATATTCCATAAGTATATACCATATTTAATAAAGTAGGCATAATTCTAGACATCGATCCCGCTTGGATTGATTTAGGCCTTTTGAACAAATTTCATTGAGTTGATGGAACTACTTAAGTTAATAAAATAAAATTTGGTTTGGGAAAGATACTTAAACACTAGGACTGATTTATTTTTTTTTATGTATGATGGTATTTCCTATTTGAGTGTTGTTGTAATACGCTACATGGTTGTTGGAAAAAAAATAAGATGTGGGATCTCATATTATTTTGTTAGCCTTCGAAAGTTAATCAACCACATTCTATCACTACTATGCATGATTCCCATATGTTTGTACTTTTGGTATACCTATCACCATCCATCGAATCAAGCATATGTACCTAATAATTAGCAACCCTAGACTTTCTACTCTATGAAATTCAAAAACTCTTTTTGATGGTTGATTCAACTATATATATCTTTATTCTCTGACCAATACTATTAAAGAATACATAATGATATGGGCATGATAATATTTGTGATTTTGACTTCCTTAGCATCATACTAGCATCAATTAAACTTATGACAACCTAATGATTCCACCCATGGAGGCCATCAAAAGAGAAAGGTGGCCATAGGGTTGCTACTTCTTGTCAACTTACATCTCCTTGCATGTGTCTAGTGGCTTACTTATAACTGTCTACTATAGCCAACTCAAGCCCTCCATCAACTAATGAAACCCTATGTTATATATTCTAAAAACTTCTATGTCCATCAACATTCATCATATCACAAAACCACAAATTCTTTGATACAAACCATATTAATCATACATAAATATATAAAACTAACCCTAGATTTATAAATTGGCTTGACATTAGGAAGGGATTCCAGTGAGATTATTTGGGAATCATCTCATCAAATTGAGTATCCTTGAAGGCAATACATATTTATGTTCTCAGTTTCAATTATAGTTTTCAATTCAAATAATTTTGTGTCAACTCTATTCTTGTTTTAGTACTTAGGGTGACATTGTCAAGCCTACTCATCTTTTGCCTTCTTTTTCTCGCCCAATCATTTTTGATCTCTTTTATTTTCATCAAGTCCAACTTGTATATCTTTTGATCCCATTGGTAATGAAAATTCATTAGGGTACATTATAGCACCTTCAATGAGCCCTATGTTGCAATGCTAGGTTGATGTTTTGATAGAGGAATGAGTTGTATAGCATCTATAAAATCACATCCAAGAATATCATGAAAAATATCATTACATTATTATACATGTGTGATGATGATGTTGTGACATAAAAAAATATTGCAACTAAATTTAGTCATGCTCTTGAGTATAATGTTGACACGAAAAAAATGTCACAACCAAAAATTACTTTATAATCTAGGAAATATTGTGATTTTAGTTCTGTAAAAATAATGTTACAACCATGAAAAGTATGTCGTGACTTCATATTTTCATTCAAAAATTGTCATGTCTTTATTTCGATGTCTCGACTAGAGGTGTCAGACGGGACGTGCTGGGCCGGCCCGGCCCATTTTTTGTGAGCACGACCGTTCTTTCGTGCCGGGCCAAGCACGGCACGGTTATTGTACCGTGTCGTGCCTGACCCGACACGGTTTATTCAAGTCAGGCCCGGCACATCCCGCCAACCCATTGGTAAAAGTACCGTGCTAGGTCAGGCACATACGAGCCTGGTTAAATAAAATAATTTTTTTATCATTTAAAGTTTTGTATTAAACTATATATAAAATATATATCATATTATATATAGATAATGTTTATAAATTTTAAATTTGTAACTTGAAAATTGTTAAATATAAAATATTAATAAAGTTTACAAATTTTTTTATTAATTTTTAATAAATTTAGATTATAATTTATTAGAATTAAATTATAGAGTTTTAAATAAAAATTTTAAACACAAAAATAAATTAAACAAAAAATTTTATTAAAAAAAATAGTCACACAAACAAAAGCAAACTAAATGTCCAATCGGCCAATAGATACCGAACCAAAGCAAATACAATGTTACGTAAATAAAAAAACATACAATTAATACAAAACAAAACATCAAAATCAAAAAGCTGAATCAAGAAGAAATAACACAAATCATCAACTGTTTCCGTGATTGTGATGCATCAAAAATCAAAATCAAGTGGCAATGACAACTGTCATGTGGCGTGGCATGGTGTGGCATTGACAACTAGAGTCTGGCAACGAGCAGGGGCAAACAGCAACCACATCAATCGTGAATCAGCATATCATGAGCATCATCAACCACAACATCAAAATCACTATCATATGGATCATCATCATCGGTAATCAACTCCTCCTCTTTCACAGTGGATGCATTCCCTATCTTACCTCTAGCATGATCCTGGATGCTAAACATTGAATCCTTCCAATCCTTCAAATAGGCCTAGGCCTTAACAATATCTGGATGTAATCTTGATCTCTTATCCAAAATCACGTTCACTACAATAGAAAAAATAGACTCCGATGCTACGCTCGATACCGGAGGAGTCAGTAGATCTCGTGCCATCCTATATAGCACAAGAAAGGTGGACTCATATTATTTCCACCACTATAATATATTAAGATTCTTAATACCAAAATGTGAGAGGATTGAGCAGTAATCGGTATCTAAGTACCGAGAAAGCTCGCTCCTATGTGACGGTCCACCCCTTTATTTCCCCCTCGCTAACTGAATGGAAAAATCATCATCTCCGAAGAAAGTATCCATATTCGTAATCACAGGCTCACTACTACTACCACCATACCTAGTATCATAGTATGTGAACAGGTCAATCAACTTCTCCTACTATCCAGGATGGCACGAGAAGTTTGAAGGAAAAAATGTAAGTCATTGTGTTATCAACCCCTTCCACCTTAACCTTAGGGTCCATGCATGCAGCGAGACAATAAAGAGATGGAACAGTGGACCAATACTTTAAGTACTTGATTTCCATCTCTGCAACCATATGACTAAGTGTCGGGTCAGCTCGATACTTCCTAAACATGCTACTAATGTTGCATATGCACGTGAGTGCAGTGCAAGTCGTGAGAGTATAAACCGACAAACACATGTTCGTCGTGTCATAAAAAATCTTCAGAAATTTCATTTTTAACTTTTTAAAGCTCAATCAGTGTCGTCAATAATAAGTTCGTCACTCTTACTATTGACGTAGTTGGATATTACGTGTTCGTATCCAATACATGACTCCAATATCATATATGTGTAATTCTAATAGTGTCTCACATCTGATTGGAATTTCTTCTTCTTAAGATTCGCAGACAAATAGAGACTACCAAACTTCTATTATCTGCGAGGAGTCAAATATATTTTAGTATATTACGTATATTATCCAACACGGGGGAACACACCTTCATACCAGCTTGTACAATCAGGTTAATCACATGACACATGCATCTGACATGAAAGATCTCTCCTAATGGTATATCTTTAATATTCTTAACAAATATATTAATCGCTACTCCATTAATAGATGTGTTATCGAATATGATAGTAAAAATTTTATTTTAAATTTTATATTCTCTAAAGATGTTCATCATACACTAAAAAATGGTCGGGCAATCATGAGGATGGAGAACCTCAGAGAATCCTAAAATTTTTTTATTCATTGTCCAGTTAGAATCTACATAGTGACCTGTGAGACATGCATAAAATGATTTATCGTGACTTGTCCAGATATCGGACGTCACGGACACCACTCCACTATATGCCATAAATTCATTAATTATAATTTGTTTTTCTAACTTATAAAATTTTAGTATGTCATTCCTAGATGTGGACCTAGGAATCCTACGATAAGCAGTCTGAAAATATGTCTACATGATGCGCACTACCCTTTGATCTTTCAAAAATCTAATCGGAAGACACATCAATGTGATAAGTTTGGTCATGCATTTCCTACCTAACTCGTTGCGGTATATGAAGGGAGTAAACTTTGAGACTGAACTCGATCCAGTCTCAAAAAAAGCAGTGCGAAGTTGGGTTTACCTAGGACCTGATGCACCATATTTTTTGGTGCATAATTCGGCATGCCTCATAAGGTGGCCAGTCCCAAACGAACTCTTACAAGTTAAATTTCTCATACAATATTTGCACTATGTTATTTCTTCTTCCTCACCCCTAACATTTTTTTGTGTTATTAAATTAAATGAGTCCAAACTACAGAAGTCCTCCTAGTTTTTTGTTTTTTAGATGTTTGGTTTGAGACGACTGGAGAAACCAAAGTTTAAGTAGCCTCAGACCTCTCTGTAAGATTTTCATTTTCTAAATTTAAATATGTTTCATTAGTATTAGTCATTTTTTGGAGTTTTGTTAAACAATAGATAGAGCCTAGATGATAGATTTTAGATTTTGAGATTAGAAAGAAAGAATAGAGAGAGAGAGAGAGAGAAAGTAAACAAAGAAACTTAAAATACCCGAGTTGAGCACCACTGTCTAGTTCAAACTTCCAAACCCGAGTTGAGAGTCCCAAAAAGTCGAGCTGAATGATGAAGTCTCGTGTCCTGAGAGAGAGAAGAGCAAGAGCTTTAAGAGAATTTTGAGAGAGTGAGAATAAATATTTATGAAAAAACATAATGTTATAGAGAGGTGGAGGGGAATTTTATAGATTAAAAGAAACACTTTTTTAAAGTAATTTTTATGTTTTTTTTTAATTTTTTATTGATTTTTAGGGGGTAGAATCATGAGGGCCATCAGATTATGACCCCTAGATGTTGGAGGCGAAATCCAACAGTGGGTATTCAAATTTTAATTTTTTTTAACAATTGGGGGGAGGGGGGATTTGGGTCAAGCGGGACAACAAGTCGGGTCTGAGTGGAATCGGACCCATGTCCATGTGTTTTTCCTATCCGAATGGCACTGGCGATGGGATTGGGTTGGGACATGTCCAGTGCTAATGGGCCGTGTCACAGGCCACCGAACCGTTCCAGGTCAGGCACGGCATGAGGCCCGGTTGGCCTCAGCACGGCACGGTATGATTTGTGCCATGGTCGGGCACTGCACGGGCCCGGGCATGAGAAATTTCCGTGTCGGGCTGGCCCAGGCACAGTCGAATCATGTCGTGCCTCATGTCGGGCGGGCTAGCCCGGCCCGGTTGACACCTCTAGTCTCGACCAAGATTTTATGATTTAGTTGTTGTGACCAAAATATATATTTTAGAGTAAGTGGTTGTGACTCATAATTATTGTCACACCCATAAAAAAGATATTGCAACATATATAGAAAGTTATTATGACTATGCGGTAAAGTTGTAATATATATTGAATGTCATGACCAATACATAGAGTCATGACCAACAAAGACTTGTTATGACTACTTAAAGATTTATGCCGGAATTAATAATGTAATGGCATTTTCAATGTCACGACTTCATCTTGCTTTTATGCACTTCAATTTTTTTGTTCCGCCTAGTATACCTTATGTACTTAATTTATTGTTGATATCAATACTTTTCATCAGAAACTCATCAAAGATCTAATTTCATGAAATTAATGTATTTTATGCCACTTTCTCATCCAGCATTGAAATAAGCCAAAACATCCATAAACCCCATTCATATGAGTTCTGCCCAAACCCCAAAATATGCAATATACAATAACATAACTCATCCATATAAATTCAACAAAACTCTCTTGCACATAAAAAAGTACATGTCAAAATTAGTTTGTTTTAAATTTTTTACAAGAGGAGTTATACAAGTCACAAATTAGTTTTCTTCACCATCATGTCTCTGAATGAGAACCTTACACCAGCATATACCCCACACCTAAAATATTTGTTCATATAGAGTGAGCCACACCCCATAAAGTAATTTCTACATAGGCTACTCCTCACCTAAATGCACATGCAATATTCATATTTGATGAACCATATCAATATTAACATTAAGTAAGAATTTGCAAACTCTATGTTGGAATTTTACATGCCTCATTATGAAATGAGAAAAAAACTCACTCATTCTTTATCACCTGAGTCATTTCCAACTCATAATGCAAAGTCAATGCATAATAAAATTCATCATTGATGAATTACATCAATACTCATTTTATAAACGAAATTATATATCTTTGCCACTATCATGTTTGGAATTAAATTGCCAGATCCCCATGCCTATCTACACGTTTTGGACTTTCACCATCAAAATGTATGAATCGGTAATGTGTTTCACCTGAGAGAGTGTATAGCTCTTTTTTCTATACCCAATATAAGTTTTCCATATCATGTAATTGTGTAACTTTGTTAAATTTTGCCTAACTTGTGTCACCTATTAATTACAAAATGTGATGATTAATTTCAAGCATGCATCGACACTCCTGAAATGTGATATTTCTAGTGCATATACAACTTAATGAACTATTGCATGTCAATATCATGCCACAAATATTATGAATATCATATAGACAATATTAAGCTATTCAATTTACAATGCATCATGGATAATTATATTACAATGCATCAATGTGAATCATTTGATTAATATTTATCAATATTAATCAAATGGCAACTAATTAAATCATGTTATCATAAAATCAAGTAATAATTAATTTAACCCCAACTAATTAAAGCTCCCCTCCTAAACAATTCCACCAAGTCTTGTATTTCACATAAAAATTAATTAATTTTACTACAATTCATCATAATTTGTCAAAACTATAGTATAGTGAAATAATTATATTTAAAGTTTTTCATGCAAACACATCATGCATAATCACCAAAATAACTAGTATTATTCATTATTTGTCACACTGATCAATAACCTCTTAGGAAGTTTACATAAAAATCATTTAACATGGATACCAAACATCTCCTTAAGGTGGGGATAAATCAAAGTAAGAAAGAATGCTACCTCTTGTAGCATAATAGAAATAGTAATAAATCTAAAGAATGCTACCTCTTGTAGCATAATAGAAATAGTAATAAATCTAAAGAATGCTACCTCTTGCAGCATTGTAGAAATAATATTAATAACTAGACTTATTTTTGGTGTGAATGCATAGCACTCATCAAAGAGATAATCTTTAATTCATTGTTTAAAGATTTTGATAGACAAAACTGTGAGAATCGTGAAGGAAGTTATTATATTTATTTATTTCCCTCCCTCTTTCTCTCTAATGTCCAAACCAACCAAAAAAATATCCATTTTTGTAAACCTAATTATTTAGAAGGAATTAAGTTTCGGTGCATCCACCAAAAATAATTATAAAAATGACTAAATTTTAAAATTTAAGAAAAATTATACCAAAACAAAAAATATCAATACTTTCGTATAGTGAAAATCAGAAACATGATTTTCACTATTTGGAATTTGAAACAACTTCCTAAATTTGAAAAGTGATCTTCATTTTATTTTCAAAAAATTTAAAACACTTATATATATATATATAAACGCACGCGCGCGCGCACACACACACACACACATATATATATATATATACCTATATATAAAAACATTTTTATTTAAAAAAATTATTTTTACAATTTTAACATTTAAAATTTAAAATGTATATATATAATCATATATATATATATATATATATATGTATGTATGTATGTATATATATATATGTACATGTATATATATATATATGTATCTATACCTATAAATATACATACATACATACATATATAACCTATATATATATATATATGTATGTATGTATGTATGTATGTATACTAACATACATATAGAGGTTAAATATATGTATATTTATAAGTTTATGTATATATACATATACAAGTATATAAGTTTTGTGTGTGTGTGTGTGTGTGTGTAATTATAGGTTTATATATTTAAATATATATACATACACAAACACACACACACATGTATAGGTAATTATATATATATATGCATATATATATATTTATATATTTTTATTTATTTATTTATTTATTTATTTATTTATTTATAGGTTTATATATTTAAATTTATATAAATATATATGCATACACACATAGACATGTATACAAAACATTTTATATATATATGTGTGTGTGTGTGTGTGTGTGTGTGTGTGTGTGTGTGTGTGTGTGTGCTGTATATGTAATTTGTTTTTTACTTAATAATCTGTTTTAATATTTTCATGTAAATATAGGAAATAAAATATTAAAAGCCCGGGGATGCAGCAGTAGCATAATAACGGAGGTCCCCCTGACCGAAATTTTTGGAGCAGAGCTTGGCCCGTTCCATGATCCGACCCGCTTCGGTTAAATGAACCGGATGTTTATTTTTCATATAAAATGATTTGTAATTTTTTTTTCGGGCAGCTATTTTTGACCTGGTTGAACTGTTCATCATCCCTCTCCTCTTCTCTCTACGCAATTTTGCGACTTCTCTGTGCTGCATACTGTAAGATATTTCATTTCTTGGTTTTAATCTGTAACGCATAAGTGTTTTCTGGTGGAGGTAGCTAGTCGTACTGAGCGACTAGCGAACCACATTATTTCCTGTGTTGAATTCTCATTTTTTGATTCTGTCATGGATGCTGTTGGATTGGGATATATATATTGCTTGTTTCTGTGTTTCTATTGTTTTCTGTTTCTTAATCTCACTACCCGTGAAAGCGCAATTACCCAACAGAGTATATATATATATATAGGTTTAAATAAATGTGTATAACCAAGTTTGTGTGGTGTGTGTGTGTGTGTAAGTAAGTAAGTATGTATGTATGTATAAGTTTTAGATTAAAAAGATAAAATAAAATCCTATTTTGAAATATGAAAAGTGATTTAGAATTCATAATAGTGGTTTTCAAATTTGAAACTTTTTTTAAATAGGTGACTTGTCACATGTACGGCAAAATTAAGTTTCTGATTTTATGTTGACCAAAATGTAAATATTTTATGTTTCAGTGCATCTTTTCTTTAATATTTAATTTTTAAGTATTTTTTGTAATTATTTTTTGGTGCATATACCAAAATATAATTCTTCCCATTTTTTTACCATATTTATCCTTTAAAGACAGCTCAAGTTGCATCATGTATCCATCACTTGTTTAATTATATTTTTGTCCATGAAATTATTAATTTCATTTTAATTTAATTTCAAACTATTTTTACATGAATTTTATTTAAATTAGTTTTGAATTTCCAGTTTTTTTTCTTAAAAAATATTCTTCTTGGATCATTAAATGCCTGTCACCTTGAAAAACATGAAAATATTTGACTATCATGGAATCCAAAGAAATTCATTTGGGTAACTAGATTTTGTGAGATGAATCCAATGGTGAGTTTTGTTTCATATTCTAAGATTTATACAATTTTAAGTTTGCTACCCATATCGTAGTGGAAATTTATCATTTTTCCCTTTTTGAGAAAAGAAATTCAACTTTACATGATTACAAAACTAGTGGTCAATGTATGTATTACATTCCGCTTTATCAACTAGCCAGCCCATTTAACTTTCCATTACTTCTTGTACCTCGACCATATCCTTCTAATTTCTCAATTACATAGTTTTGGATATATTTGTGAATTATGCCTTTTTTCTATAATTCCTTTGAATAATAAACTTTGAGAAAATTGATTTTGTTGATCAAAAATGAAACTAATGTTTCATGGTAAATGTTTTATTTATATATTACAACATTGTTACTCTCAATCGTCCTTCATATGGTAAACAAATGATTTCTCATATTGTTCAATGTTTATTCTTACTAAATTTCATTTGCCCATAGAAAAAATTAGCAAAGTATCCTCAATTCACTTATGATTGACACCATGAAAATAACATTAGGGATAAGAACATAATTAAACAATGAAAGTTTTTTATCTTATGATGACAATTTCTCTTTCATTTCTCAATCTACACATTTGCTTTGTCTACTATAAGATTACAATATTTAATCTTCATCCTTCTCTAAAAATAAGACAAACAAAATGTAGAATGTCACTATGTTTTCTTGAAACCCATAATTTGTTCAACTTTCCTTTTTCATGCCTTCGTCATATGCTAACACATTAGAATACCACTCATCACTTTACCTCATTTGTAAATAATCTTGAGTTTTCTCATTGCCACTTTAAATTTTCATAATAGCCCAAATGGAGGAGTATGTTCCAATGAAAAAGATAATAGTGTCATCCACAAAAAACAAATATGAAACAATATTACAATTTCTCATTACTTTGAACCAATATATAAAATATATTATCGTGACCTTATTTAAATTTCTATTAAAAGCTTATGATCCAATGAGAAAGAAACCATAAGATTGAGTCTCCTTGACATAGGATTCCTTAAGATATAAAAAATTAGCATTGATCACCATTTATTACAACTAAAAATGCACAATTAGATAGCAATCTCTATATTATATCGATCTAAACATCATTGAAACCAAATTTTCTCATATTATTAATTAAGAGTACCCAAGATATCTTATCAAAAGCTTTTGACATATCGATCTTAGTAGCCTAATTATTTCCATACACTTTTTTATTTATTTTTCAATCATTTCTTGTGCCACCAGAATATTATCTTTTCACATTCACTCTTTGAAAAATCCACTTTATTCCTGGAATATAATTACTTGAAGAATTATGGAATATCTTTTCTATTTTTGGAACATGCAACTCTTGCACGTTCACGTTTTGAGGACATCTTTTTTTTTGAATATGATATGGACACTCTTGAGCGTATTCTTTTTTTGGAATAGGCACAATGGGAAAATTATGTTTTAGGGTGTTTCCCCATAAATTTTTAACATTTAGAAACTAAACTTTTGATATTGTTAAAAAATTCACAAAACCAAAAATTAATAAAAAATAAAGGCACCTGAATTTGTAAGTACTAAACTACCATCGCCCCTCTCCCCTCGCCCTCACCTCTCATCCCTCACCCCCGCCCTCACCCCTCGCCCATCTGCCCTCACCTCTCACCCCTCTCCCCATTTCTCTCTTTCTGCCCGTCTCCACGAGCTCCTTCGTGGAGCTCCGTCTAGCTCTAGCGAGCTTGACATGGAGCTCCAATGAACTCCTTTATGGAGCTCGATGGAGCTCCATGAAAGAGCTCGTGGAATTCGATGGAACTCCATGAGTTCCATGAAGGAGCTCGTCAAGCTCAAGTAAGCTCGATTGTGGAGCTCACTAGAGCTCGACAAGCTCTCTCGTGGAGCTCCATCGACTCCAGCAAGCTCAAAGTGGAGCTCACTAGAGCTCGACGAGCTCCCTCGTAGAGTTCCATCGAGCTCCACATCAAGCTTGATGGAGCTCGTGGAGTTATGTCGAGCTCCATGATGCAGCTTTAGTGAGCTCCTTCGTGGAGCTCGACAGAGCTCGTTGAGCTAACGAGCTCCATGTCGAGCTTGCTAGAGCTCGACGGATCTCCTTGAAGAAGCTCACTGGAGCTCCTGGAGCTTCATCGTAGAGCTCGAGGGAACTTCATGAGCTCCAAGAAGGAGCTCCAGTGAGCTCCTTCGTGGACCTCATGAGTTCCATCGAGCTCTAGTGAGCTCCTTCGTTGGGGCTCAACGAAGCTCCACGAGCTCCATGAAGGAGCTCTTGGAGATGGGCTGGGGGAGAGGGGTGAGAAGAGAGGAGCAATAAGTGAGGGAAGACAAGTGAGGGGAGATGGGTGAGGGCGTGGGACAAGGGTGGAGGGTGAGGGCAAGGGGCGAGGGCGAGAGAGAGGGAGGGGCGAGGGGCAAGGGAGAGGAGCGAGGGTAGTTTAGGACTAACGAATTCATGTGCCCTTATTTTTAATTAATTTTTAGTTTTGTGACTTTTTAAAAAATATCAAAAGTTTAGTTTTTAAATGTTAAAAATTTCCGGGGAAACATCCCAAAACATAATTCATCCCACAATCAATGTGGATGACCAACTTTTACTAACCATAAACCTCACAAAAACCATAATACACTTTTTGGGACATCTTCTTTTATAATATCCAATAAACATATAAAAATTTTTCATTGTCATCATCTGTCCCAATAGTTGAATTGACATGTCAAAAATAACTTTTTTACTTCCTTCATTTCTTGCCATTTAATAAGTTATTCATTCTCATTCTTTGCAATAATCTTTGGGATATCGTGGAAAAAATCATCTCATTACAAGCTCTTTTCCTTATAATATATTTTTAAAGGTACCTAATACATATAGCCTTGGAAAGTCATCAGATACTTATGTCTCATTTGCATCTTTCAATCTATAAAGACAACTTCATTCACTTAAGGTTAATGAATGATTGAAGATATTTTGTATTATTATGCCACTTTCCAATCAATTTTACTAGTAGGATGCTGCCAAGAGATTTTATCTTTTTGGTGTTTTTGAATAAAATTTGCTTTAACAACATGGTTGATGTTCTCGCCATTTTATATGGGACCATTTCCAAACTTTTTTCTACCTTTAATGCTAGATTTTCTACTACATGAATATTTAAAAATATATCTCTCACCATGGTTCTATTCCACTTTTTAAAGTTTCTCTTAAGCCTCTTCAACTTATTAGAGAAGACATGCATCATGCTCCCTTCAAAAGTTTTCAGAGACCTTTGCGAAGAAATACTCAATATATTAAATCATTCCATGTAACATCCAACTACTCTCTTCTCTCTCATTATACCAAGTGAATTTGTTACTAGAACCCCTCAAATCCATCAACCCACATTCAGCTATACAATATTAAAATTTTTATGAAGATTCCAAATTAAATTCTTCCCCCCTAAATTTTCATATGATGTTATTATAGTATTAAATTTTCTAGTAATGAGTCATGGCCTAGATGTAGAAAATTTTGATTAATGTCTTTTGTTCTTTTTATACTCTCAACTAAATTAATTGGGATGCCTATAAAATCAAAAACCACTAAGCAAGATATTATTTGGTACCTATTTAGAGCCATTGTATTCCTATTCACCTTTCATCAATAAATCAAATTTTATAGTAACCATTTGTTGTCACCACCTAAAATCTATCCCATGCTTTACTTTTTTTAATCCATGTGGATACTTAGGTTCACTAAAGAAAATAAATGACATATTGTATATTTTTTATAACTTTTTGTAATATTGGTATCATAAAATTATTTCATACTCCTTTTGTATTTCAAAAGGAGTATGAAAAATTATATAATTTTATAACTTTATGTGAAGGGTTTTCATTTTGAAAAATTATATAATTCCTAGCTGATATATTTTTGGTTCCATAATTTTCTCACGTTTGGGCCTTTTCCCATGTTTTTTCGTGAAGGAAAGCTCTCTTTATTACTTATGAGTGTTGAATTTCTTAAATTATCACAATTCACTCTTCCATCTGCTAATCTTGCTTGTAGATTCTTATCTACATCACTTTCTCCCAAGTCATTTTCTTATTCTAATTTTTTTTAAATGTTTATCCTAATTACAATTGAAGTGGTTGTTTCCCACTGCTTGGTGTGAGAATCCATTGTTGCAAGTTTTCTTCTACACCATTTTGGGCTTTGCAACCCTATTTTTCTTGCCAAAACTCTTACCGAACATGTAACTACATAAGAGCACACACATTTTTCATAAAATGTATATTTAAACCAATACCAAGCTCTCAGGAGTCTTATTGCACTAGAGATGCATTTTTTTCACCGGTGTTTTCTAAGGAAGTTTTCCATTCCCCCATGTTAACCAATTTTGCCTCTTTTAGGCCTTCTAGGGACCTGTAATTTTATTTAGCATGCACAAACCTATTGCACAACTTATCATAATGAAGAATGCTCGACTTTCCAAAACACCTCGCTTCCACATTCAATATACACTCTCCTTTGTACATATTTTGTAACATCCTACTCCACATATATACAAACGACTTTAGGTCTTGACTTATTCAATGTATCCGCACCAAAACATTTTTACATCCACCCCAGCCCCCCACATATACCCTCTATTGAAGCTTTAACCTAATCAAAATATTTGTGTAGTGAATGCATCAACTTTTACTTTCCCTTCCAAATTAAGTGATAGGATTTTTTTTCTGATAATGTCGATTGAAGGAATGTTATGAAAAAACTTTTCTATTAGAAATAACCTCAAAGTTTCTACCAATGTCATAATGTCCATGTGTGAGAAGAACAACATAGGTTCTACCTTAAATGAGGCTGATTCCTCAACCATTATTGACTAAATTAGTGAATTTATCCCAACAACAACAATGAAAGTGGTGAAATTTCCCAATGCTATATTGAGTGGTTTTGCACCCTTCATGCTCTTGCACAACACTTAAAAGAAAACATGATTTTTCACACATATTATATAAATACACACAATGTATATGTAATCACTATATGTAGTGTATTTATAACATATATATATATATATATATATATATATATATATATATATATATATATATATATATATATATATATATAATGCAATTTACAACACATATATATATATATACATATTGAATATATACTATATATTTATATATAGTAAATTTATTATAAAATATATTTATAGTATATATATTATATACTTAGTGTGTGTGTGTGTGTATAAATATACATAGTATGTATAATATATGCATATAGTGTATATATATAAAATGTATATATAAGGCATATATATGATATATCTATAGTATGTATACATAGTTTAGATCTATACTACATATATAGTACAAATATACTATATATGCCAATATAGAATATAGATATGTACTATATATATATATATATATATATATAGAAAACATGCATAAAGTAAATATATACTGAATATGTTCAAATAGTGGATATATAATATGCATATCTATAGAGTATCTATTTACTCTCTCTATATATATATATATCTACTATACATATCTAGAGTATATATAATGTGTATATATAGATATATGTATATACAATATGCATATATATTATATATAGATAATATATATACATATATAGTATGTATGTATGTATATATACTGTATATATAGTGAGTACTTACAATATATATACACTGTTAAATAAACATTAAATGTCTGTTTTTAATGCGGAATGTGAAATGTCAAGAGTCAGCAATTATTCTTATGGGTAATAATAATTTTTTATTTTCAGTTTTATGAGAGCAAACTATATCCTATAAATAAATCATTGTATTACTTGTAAAAAATAGAATAAAAAGTCTCTTTTACAGAAATAATTTTCCTCAATTATAGTTTGCAGCAAGTAATTTTTTTACAAATTGGTATCGGTGGGATGGAGAGTATAATCAATAATGTCTCGCTGCCCTGATTAACGAATATGAACTACGAGAATTGAGCATCCAAATGAAAGCTCTTCTTGGTTCTATGAATTGTTGGGAGGTGGTTCAAGAAGGTTTCGAAGAACTAGAATCTACCAAAGGATATACGGCTAGTTCAAAATAAGGCATTGAAAGAAACATGATCAAAAGATAAAATGTCATTGTACATGCTGTTCTGAGCTGTTGATGAATTGGGCTTTGAGAAGATTGCGAATGCGAAAACTTCAAAAGAAGAGTGGGACAACTTGGAGACTGCGTACAAAGGAGCCGACCGGGTTAAACAAGTTCGTCTTCAAACTCTTCGCAATGAGTTGGAAGGCATGAAGGTGAAGGAGTCAGAAGGTGTGTCCGATTACATCACGCGTGTTCAAACCATGGTGAATCAACTCAACAAGATGGAGAAAAGTTGTCCGATGTGTGGGTCGTGAAAAAGATTCTGAGGTCGTTAACCGATAGTTTCGAGAATGTGGTATGTGCCATAGAAGAGTCAAAGGATCTAGCAATGTTCACGGTCGACGAGCTTACGGGTTCCCTAATATCACATGAATATCATAAGAAGAAGGAAGATGATGGGACACTTGAGCAGACACTTCAACCCAAAGCATCGATCAATGATGAATAGATATTCTATTCTCAAAACTTTCGAGGTAAATGGCGTGGTCGTGGTGGTCGAAGAAATAGTCACGGTGAGAAAAGCTGCGGTCAAGAAGGGTATCATGAGAAGAATGGGCAATCAAACCAACTAATTGGCGTGGAAGAATATGAGATCGTGGAAGAGATGGTCGATCAAATTATTCCAACTTGGAATGCTACAAGTGTGGCAAATATGGTCACTATGCGAAGGATTGCAATTCCGATAAATGTTACAATTGTGGAAAGGTTGGGCATTTTGCAAAAGAATGTCGAGTCGAGAAAAAGATGGAAGAGACAGCTAACCTAGCCACGGAAGATGAGATGGAAGAAGGTTTTCTCTTAATGGCATATAACAAAGTCAACACCGACAATGACAAAGTGTGGTACCTAGACACAGCTACAAGCAACCATATGTGCGGGCATGAGCATTATTTCAAAGAGATGCGAAAGGTTGAAGCTGTATTTGTATCGTTTGGAGATGGCTCGAAAGTTGAGGTCAAAGGCCAAGGTAATATTTATTATGTGCAAAAGGATGGTTTCGTTGGGTCGATCTAAGATGTGTATTACGTACCAGACCTCAAGAGCAACATTTTAAGTATGGGACAACTCATGGAGAAAGGTTATTTGGTTTTTATGAAAGACCGAATATTACTATTGAAAGACAAGCAAGGGCGTTCAGTCGCACAATTTGAATGGGAAGAAATCGAATGTACAAACTAAATTTGAGAAGTGTACGAGAAAAATATTTGCAAGTCAACTTAGAAGACAATGCATCATTATGGCATCTCTGTTTTGGTCACCTACATCATGAAGGCCTAAACAAGTTAGCAAAGAAGAACATTGTGTACGGACTACCGTACATGGAATACGAGAGAAAATTTTGGGAAGAATGTTTTCTTGGAAAGCATGTAAGAATGTCATTTCAAAAGAAGGTAGAATATCGGGCTAAGCAACCTCTCGAGTTGATTCATTCCGACATATGTGGACCAATTACCCCTGAATCTTTCAGTGGGAAAAGGTATTTCATTTCTTTTATTGATGATTTCTCACAAAAAACTTGGGTTTATTTTTTGAGAGAAAAATTTGAGGCGTTCGAGGTATTCAAAAAATTCAAAGTGCCGGTGGAAAAGACAACCAGTAGATACATCAAATCCGTACGATCCGATAGAGGTGACGAATATACTTCAATGGTTTTCATGGAGTATTGTGAAGAACAAGGCATAAGATGCTTTTTAACTGCACCATACTCTCCACAGCAAAATGGTGTGGCCGAGAGGAAGAACCAGACCATTCTCGACATAGTTCGTTCAATGATCAAAAGCAAGAAAATGCCAAATGAATTTTGGGTGGAAGCCATGCAATGTGCCGTCTATATTTAAAATTGGTGTCCACATGCAAAGTTGTATGATCAAACACCACAAGAGACATGGAGTGGACAAAAACTGACAATCTCTCATCTCAAAGTATTCGGTAGTTTGGCCTATGCACACATGCCGGATCAGCGAAGAACAAAGCTCAAAGACAAAAGCAAAAGATATATTTTTATTGGGTATGATGAGAAAACAAAAGGATACAAGCTATTCGACCCGATAAGCAAGAAAATTCTAGTGAGCCGTGAGGTACGAGTTCATGAAGCAAAAGAATGGGATTGGAATAAAGCAATAGAAGATATCATCGAAGTAGGAGAATCATCAACTGCTATGCCAACAACTATACCAAAAAATTCTGAAACTATTAATGATGAAGATGAACCATGACAATCCAAAATGTGAAGCTTGCAAGATTTTTATGATTCTACAAATGAGGTACACCTTATATGTCTTTTGGTGGATTCCGAGAATTTATGTTTTGAACAGTCAGTGCAAGATAACAAGTGGCAAACTACCATTGATGAAGAGATTAAAGCAATAGATCACAACAACACATGGGAATTAGTAGAATTTCCAAAAGGAACTCAGCCCATTGATGTCAAGTGATTATTTAAGAGAAAGATGAATGCTCAAGGAAAGATAGAACGGTATAAGGTGAGACTTGTAGCAAAGGGTTACAAGCAAAAGATGGGAATCGACTATGACGAGGTGTTTGTTTTCATTGCAAGAATGGAGACAATCAGATTGCTCATTTCACAAGCAGCTCAATTCAAATAGCTGATTTTACAAATAGATGTCAAGTCAGCATTCCTGAATGGTGTGCTTGAAGAAGAAATTTATATTAAACAACCACCTAGATACATGAAAATTGGAGAAGAAAAGAAGGTGGTAAAATTGAAAAATATACTTTATGGGTTAAAGCAAGCATTGCGGGAGTGGAATACTCGTATCGATACATACTTCAAAGAGAACGGGTTCAAGCAATGTCCTTACGAACATGCCCTTTATGTGAAGAAGAGTGAAGGTAATATGTTATTTGTTTCTCTTTATGTTGATTATTTCATTTTTATGGGGAATAATAATGAAATGATACAAAAGTTCAAGAGCACAATGATACAGGAATTTGAGATGATAAATTTGGGCTTGATGAAATTTTTCCTTGGTCTGGAGGTAAGACAAGGAAAGATGGGTATCTTTGTATCTCATGAGGCATATAACAAAAAGATTTTGAAGAAGTACAGAATGGAGTCTTGCAATCTGGTTTTAACACCAATGGAACCAGATGCAAAACTCTCTAAGTTTGATGGAGGAGAACGAGTCGATGCAAGCAAATACAAGAATTTAGTGGGAAGCATTCGCTATCCCACATGCACAAGGCCGGACCTTGCATTAAGTGTCGGTATTGTAACTCGGTTCATGGGGGAGCCAGTCTATTCACATTGGAAGGCGTTAAAGTGAATTCTACAGTACATCAAAGGAATAATGTCACTCTGGTTATTCTATACAAATGCGACAGATTACAAGTTGGTCGGATACTCCAACTGCGATTGGTGCAGAGACTTGGATGATCGGAAAAGCATATCGGGTTTTGTATTTTTTATTAGTGACATGGCATTCTTTTAGAGAAGTAACCAATTGTGACACTCTCGACATGTGAAGCTGAATATGTGGTAGCATCTTTGTGTGTACGTCATGCAATATGGCTCAGAAATTTGTTGGGCAAGATGGAGCAAGAACAACTCGGTGCAACTGAGATACGAGTTGACAACAAATCAGCAATTGAGTTGAGCAAGAACCTGATAAATAATGAGAGAAGCAAGCATATTGGCGTTCGCTTTCACTTCATCCAAGATCAAGTGAAGGAAAGAAATATAGAATCAGTACACGTGGCAAGTCGGGACCAAGTTGTGAATATCTTCACCAAACTGCTACATACGATACTACTCAACAACTACAAAAGATTACACAGAATGAAGGATGACATAAGTATTTAAGTTTATGGGGAAGTCTTGTTAAATAAACATTAAATGTCCATTTGTAATGCGGAAGGTGAAATATCAAGAGGCAGTAGTTACTCTTATGGGTAATAATGATTTTAAATTTTCAGTTTTATGAGGGCAAACTATGGCCTATAAATAAATCATTTTATTGCTTGTATAAAATAGAATCAGAATAAAAAACCTATTTTACAGAAATAATTCTCCTCAGTTATAGTTTGCAGCAAGTACTTTTTTTACATACACATTATATATATATATATACTATATTTTTATATACTATATTTATATATACTATATTTATATATACTCTATATATAATAGATATGAATACATAACATATCTAGTATATGTGTATATATTTGATATATTGTGTGTGTGTGTGTGTGTGTGTGTGTATTACATAGTGTATATATATATATACATATATTATTATTCATATATTACATAAATGCTATATGTTCATTAAATATATATTTTATATATACAATATATATACTATGTCAAATAATGTTAATTTGTTTATTATGTATAGAGTATCTATATAAACATATTATATAAATATATATATATATATATATATATATATATATATATATACACACACACACACACACATATTATATACTATATATATATTATATATTGTATACATATATTATAAATATACTAAATACATATAAATATTATATATATACTTGATATATATAATATATATTATATATATGTATACACTAAATATATAATGCATATATGTACATTAAATATAATATAAATATATACCATATATATATTATGCTATGTTTATTATTTGATGTTCAAATTATCAAATATTTTTATATATTTTAGTGATTTATAATGATGTATAGGCATGGAATGAGATAATTATGGATTTCTTTCATGACTTTTGTATTTAGATAGAATGTAATGAATAGCCATAAAATTGATATATTTTTAGAGATATTTGGCTAAAAGGTAGAGTATGGAGCCTTGCATAATTTTGGTATTTATTCTTGATTGAAACTCTACCCAATTGGTCATAAAAATCTGTGTATTATGACCCTACCAACTCATTAGCATAATTCTTTCACTATGCAACATATTCTTTTTGTAGCTATGATATTTATAAGAAATAGAAGTCATTCTTATCTTATAAAATTTAATCTATTGTGATATTAACTTTATGGCATAGTAACTAAGTTCCTCATGGTACTAAAAATCATGGTCATTTCCCAGCATCACAACTTTATCTTTAATATGATTCGATAGTTTCAAGTCAGAGCCATATCTATTTTACAAAGATAACTTTTGAACTACAAAAAATTATAGAGCCAAAGCTTCTCAGGACAAATTAATGACAATTTTTTAGTGTCGTGACTTTGGGATATGAAATGTTACAAATGGAACTCAAGTACAACCATTCCCCATGGCCATGATTCTCATCCTTAAAGAAGACAAATTCATGACTTTTATGTTTAGGCTAATTATCAATATTTTTATATCCTTGCAATTCCTAGGTGATATGATATGTGAGAGAAGTGAAAGCTAGTGTCATCATCACTCATAGGGCCATGGAATTTTGAAATAAATGAAAGACTAATTTTTTTGTTGTGACCATTGCCCAATTCCACAATTATAGTATATACATGAGAGGTCTTCTCAGTGTCATGACCATTTCTTAATACTACAACCATATAATGATCAAGGAGACTAATGCTCATATCAAGAATATTACGAATGTCATGACCATTATTGTAGCCATATTTCGATACTATATGAAGAACAAGAAATACAAACACACAAAGTCACAACCTCTTTAAAGTATAGCTAGTTTGTGTTATAAAATATTTAGCCTAAGTCATAATCATTTCCCAGCATGACAACTCTATGTTACAAAAAGATTGATCATTCTAGAGTCACGACCATTTTCTAGAGTCACCACCTCAAGTTTAAGAGTTGAAAACAAAAGTTATGACTTTCTTACTTAAAGTAATGTAGAATCACCCAAGTATAAAATAGAAAGATAAAGAAATTTCAAAAAACTCTCTATTTCTTTTTTTTTTCTATGCAACAAGCAAATCCATGGTATAACTACCAAACCTTAGAAACAAATTTTACACTCCCTAGAGGCTCCACAGCAAGAAAAGGATGCAAGACATTTTATTAATCCCTTTAGTTAGAGGCACGACTCTCAAACTCCTCATCTTTAGGGTAGATTCAAAAGTTTCTATCAAAATAATATGTGGCCTAGGGTTTTTATAACTAAGTTTATGTGGTATGATAATTCTTTTACTTTAATAGATATATTTTGATTTATGTTGTGTTATGGATATTAATGGATGGGTGATTAAATAGAACTTAAACTAGAGTTTTGACTATTAGTAAGTTTGTGTGAAATTGTCATGGTGGATAGTGACGTGTAAATTATGAGGCTCGCTCAAGCATATGGTATGAAGGAAGTAACATCCCTTCCAATAGTGATGCATGAGATACACCATTTTGTTAAACCCTAAAATTTAGATATGATAATCATTACAAATATGATAATAAATCTAAAAATATGAATACTTTTACATAACAATTTATTATACATGTCTTAGAAAAATCTATTCTTGATTGGGATATATATTATATAGAATATTCTTCTAAGGGTTTCACCTTTAGCCTGAGAGTTACATTGTCATCAAAAAGGATGATAACATGCAATCATCAAGACATGCACAAGTATATTATAACTTATAATGCGGTGACAATCCTTATGAGTTATTTTCACTCATATGGTTTATACTAGTAAACATTAAGGGAAGCATATGTTAATTATAAGAGTGTAATATGAAGTAAAAAATACAAATACTTACAAACCATATCTATTTTTGGTTATATGATACTTGAGAAAAAAAAAATAAGAGTAAACATTTAAAACAACCATCAAGAAAAATTGATAAGTTACCTAAAATATATGAGATATTGAATGATCCTCGAGCAAAGATGATTTTTTTCTAATTTTAGAGGTGGCAAGTAGGCCTGGCAGCCCAGGCAAGGTCAGGCTAAGCCATTCCTGGCCCAACACAACACGGTCCAGAATAGTGCCCAAACTTGGGTCATGCTAGCCTGAGGCATAGCTCATGCCATGATAGGCCTAGGGGTGTTGGGTCGGGCATGGCCTAGGTGCTTGGCATGTAGGCATGGTCTAGCAACATGGGTACAATGACCCAGGACCTCAGACTAAGTAACATGCATGGTACAATCAAATAATGCATACCCCACCTGGTACACGTGGCATGTTTTTAAAATTAATCCATCATATGGTTGGCTAAGCGTGTCCATTTGACATGATCCAGGTGCATGTGGAGTTGCCCCTCTAGCCCAAGCCCATGCTAACGCCCTCTAGACCATCTAGATGCTTCAACTTCTAATGGCTGACTCATGTATATATATATATATATATATATATATATATATAATAAAAAATTATATAAATTAAATAAGAGATTTGAGTTTTTCATTTAAATCTTATCTCACTCTCTTTTCTTTCTCTCTCTCTCTCTCTCTCCTCTCGGTCTCAATTCTCTCTCTCTCTCTCTCTCCTCTCGGTCTCAATTCTCTCTCTCTCTCAAGCTAAAATTGTTAATATTAGATTTAGAATATTTATTTAAAGCTTAAAGAATATGAACGTGGAGGGTAGAAAATACAAATTCAGGCTACAACTTTTTTTCTCTCTCTATATCCTCTCCATAAACTAGATATTTTTTTTATTTAGTTTGTTTAATATAATTTAATTATTATGTTAGAACATAATTCATAGTTCATAAACTAAAAAATTATAAATGGCTAATGGTGAATTTAATGATAACGAAATTAATATTGATATACACATAGATAATATTAATAATAATAACTATACAGAAAAGTTTGAGGCTGAAACTATATTTTCTCTCATGGTCTCAACCCAAACTCAAATATCTAAAAATTAAAAAACTAGAATAATATCTATAGTTTGGATCACTATAATATAATAAAAAATAAAAAAAACTAGAGGTGTTGATGAAGAATCGGCACAATGCAAGTAATGTAAAAATATATATACATGTAAGAGTATATATGGGACTAGGCACCTAAAGAGGCATGCCGATCATTACACCAAAAAATATAATGCATTATATTCTAGAAAAACTCAATTGAGCGATGGGGTCTTTGAGGCTAGATCTAGTTCAACTTCTTTGTTGACCCCTTTCATATACCGTAACGAGTTAGGGAGGTAAGACATGGTCAAACTGATCACCACGATGGGTCTTTCGATTATATTTTTGGAGGATCTTAGGGCAGTCAGTATCATGTAGACATATTTTTAGCCTATATATCATATGATTACTAGGTCCACATGTAGGAACGGCATACTAAAATATTATAAGTTAGAAAAATACATAATAACTAATGAATTTAGGCAATTTAGTAGCATGGTGTCCATGATATACAATATCTAGACTAATCTTGATAATACATCTTTTGCATGTCTCACCACCCACTATAAAGATTCTAAATGGACACTTAATAAAAGAATATAAGATTTTAAAAGATTCTCCATACTCATGATGGTTCTACCATATATGAGTTAATGAACAAAATCTTTAAAGATTATCATATTCAAATAAAATATTTAGTATCATATTTGATAATGCATCTAATAATGGAATAACTATTAACATGTTTGATAAGAATATTAGAGATTAATCATTAGGAAATATTTTTCATATTAGATGCATGTGTCACATCATTAACCTGATAATACAAGTAGGGATAAAGATTATTTCCTCTACTTTAGAAAAAATATGTAACTCACCAAAATATCTTCGGATGCCTTGTAGAAAATAAGAGTTTGATAGTCTCTATTTATCTATGAGTCTAAAGAAGAAAAATTTTTAAGTGGATATGAGACACCATTGGAATTATACCTGATATTGGAATCATATGTTGGATATGAACACATGATTTCTGACTACGTCAATAATAAGAGTGACGAACTTATAGATGACAAAGACTGAGATATAGAAATTTTATTTATGAAATTCTGGAAGATTTTTTATGATACGATGAATATGTGTTAATCTATTTACACTCATATCACTTTCATTGCACTCAGGTGCATATGCAACATTAGTGGCATATTTAGAAAGTTTAGAGATGACCCTATATTTAGTGACATAGCAATTGAGATGGAAACCAAGTACTTAAAGAACTGATCTACCATTTTATCTCTTTATTATTTGGCTACCTACATAGATCTTAGGGTTAAGGTAGAAAAGGTAGAAAATATTTTGACTTAGATATCAAAGTGGATAAACCATAAACAATAGCCCATGGGGTTCATTCATAAAAAGTTGATTGAGTTATCTACATACTACGATACTAGGTATGGTAGTAGTTAAAGTTAGGCTCTTAGTACGGACATGGACACCATATTCAGATACGATGACTTCTCCATTTAGTTAGTGAGGGTAAAATGGCATGGTGGATAGTCAAATAGGAGCGAGATGTCTTGGTATTTAGATATTGATTACTTCTCAATCTTATCACATACTGATAAAAAGAACCTTTATATTTTATAATGGTAGAAATCATATGAATCCACCTATCCTATGTTGTCTAAGATGGCATAGGATCTACTTAATGTTCTAGTGCTAAGCATAGTATTAGAGTCTACTTTTTTTGTTGTAGTCAATATCATTTCGGATAGAAGATTGAAATTGTGACTAAATATCATTGAGACACTAGCATGCATGAAAGATTGAAAGGATTAGTACTTGGGTATCCAGAATCATGCTAGAATAATAGTAGAGGAGTTGCTGGCAAATTATGACTCGTGGGACTTTAAGGATGTTGAGCCCACCACTAGTGATACTATCAAATATTTATATGGTGGTGATTAGTTGCATACTTAAACTAATTACCATTGAGATTGAGCTTGCATGATTATGATTGATGATTTTTATATTATGATGTTCTATTTTTTTTTGGATTCGATGACGGATGTGTTTTTTTATGATATTTTTGATTATTAAAATTTGTCATTTTTGTTAATAATTTTATTTTTGAGATTTATGTGAAATAATGTAATGTCATAACTCATAATGAATAACTTAAAATTTTAAATTTGCAAAAAAAAATAATTAAAATCATAAACTACAACTAGTGGCATGTTGACTAGGATGACAGCCTCCAAGCATGACCCAGCATGGCACGACATGGCCCGACATGGCCAGGCATGAATCAGCCCAACTCTACCTAGACTTGGGCTGGCTAGGTTGGCCTGAGCCAGCAATATTCAAGTCATTCCAAGCCAGTATGGCATGGGTAGTGCCATGCCGGCACTACCCATTTGACACCTCTATTTTAATTATGATGTACTAAGAAGATAACTACTAGGAGACCACTATTGATATGGGCTTAAAAGTGATAATCATCTTGAATTTTATTAAGGAATACCTATTTTACTAGAATTGGATTATCTCAACTTTTATTTTGTGTCCAAACATAATATAATTTGAAGTCATTTGAACATATACCATTTAAATTAATTGAACTACGCTATGGATTTAAGATTGATTCTATAATCTAAATATTTATTTTACTAGAACTGGATTATCTCGCTTTTGAATAAATGATCTACCTATACAATTCATATGGGATATATAGAGAAATATCTTTTTTACTACTTACATGATATGTGTACTTGCAGATCTCTATTGATGAGATACTCTCATCAACAAGCTTTTGGGAAGCTGTCAAACAAATAAAATTAGGTAGTATACAAAAGTCATAACACATTTTTGGCATCACCACTTGGGATTGTTTAGTTTAGTTAGTCAACATGAGTAATTATAATTATCCTAATAAAAAGATAATTTATTGAATCTAAATGTAAGTCTTGTTAACTTGTTTGAAATATTGATAATTGTATTTTAGTATTTTGCTTGTATATTTTTTTTAGTTTTAGCCATCAATCTGCTAAATCAAAATGTTTAGCTACTCTTTCCATAAAATCTAAAAAAATCATTAAAGAGCTATGAGAGAATAATGATGTAGATAAAATTTATTTTAGTAAATATGAGACTTATTTTGCTCTAATTAGTGACTTTATTCTAAACCTTTTGATAACTAATATCAACTTTAATTATTCAGAAGAGAGTTATGAAGATTTGGGATATCTAAGCCATGAGGAGAGAAAAATTTCATGATTGTCACCCATCATCCAATTTTTCTTTCCCAACTAAGCTTGAATATCCAATGCTACTACTGAAGAGAAGGCGAGCCAACTAGAAGAGAATTATAAAGTCATTAATTTGGTTAAGTTTGAAGAAAGTGTTGCATCAGAAATCCATGTGGCTAATATAAAGATTTTGTAGTTAAGAATTTAGAAGTAAAAATTGAGATATAATCTCTATCATTCAAAAAAAAGATTGAAAATATAGTTTCAATCACTCGAGAAGAAGAAGATAAAGTGAATAATAAAATTTTGATGGCTGGTATGCAGAAAGTTGTAGAAAAGAAGTATGATCATAAAGATAAAAAAATCAATATATTTTATAATGCCACTACTAAAGAGAAAATAGAAAAGATGAGCTCTATCCTAACTATCCTTATTGATTAGGGTATCAAGATGTTCATTAACCTAACATACATAATTGATATCAAAAGTACAAGAAGGAAGGAGGTAAAATAGTGTATTGAGAAGCTAGCATGGATATCAGAAATGTCCAATGGATGAAAGAAAGTTTTATGGTCTATCTATGGATATTAAATATAATGCTTCTTGGGAGGTAAACCAATATTTTTTTTGTTGATGTGTTGATTATTTGATGAAGTATCTTTGTTGTGAGAATAAACATTATATATACAAATTCATACTTAAACCCCACACAAAATAATCATACATTCAATCTAGGTATGATTCTGAAATTCTTTTAGCCCATAGTCATGGCTATTTTGTTGTCAAGGCTTTGGTGTTATAAAAAAAAGGCCCATTAGAAGTTTAATGACAATGCCATGAGAGTTTTTAAGTTCCACGACTTTGATGTTGCAGAAAAAAAAATTATCATATAAGCTATATGAAAAAACATAACTTTGTTATTCAAGCATAGAGATAGATTGATTATATATTATCCAAAAAGGGCTTTATTAATGAAAGGAAATTCAACAAAATCATTCCTCCTTATGGGGATATTATCAAAGAGAGAAATTAAATATTATTTTGTATGCATAGAGAATGGGAGAATGCTTTGGTTGTGAAAGAAGTTTATATCAATTTGGAGGATAAGTGGGAGAAAACATACTGAGAGACATTGAGTACCCTTTGATAAGAGAATAATTAATGAGATGCTTGGATTCTCATTCCCAAAGATAACATAGATATTAAATCCCTCCATATGCAATGATTTCTTGGCTATCGGTAATTTGTTGATGGATCAAAATGATATATAGAGGATAATTTCGAAGAGTGTATATGGATATTTGATAAGTGGATAAAATATAAAGGAGAGTAAAGTTTAGTCATATTTCATATGATTATTTATATTATCAACTCTCTATGACTCGATTGATGTTAACTTTTTTTTCATGGTTTCTACACCTATTTTTAAAAATTCAATGATTTACGGCAAATCATTGAATAACAATTTGGACCTAGGTTCTTTGGGACAAATTGAGGAAAAGGACAAGGGCTACACGTTGGTGTAACCAATTTCAAAACTTTTTAAAATTGTATCTCTAGCATGGCAGAGTAAGGTGGGTGATGATGGAGCAATTCTGGCAAGACTCCGGCGAGACCCTAGGCTACGAATGTATATAAAGACATTTTAAAATTTTGAGTTTTTTCACTACTCCGATGGTACCAGACAACAGTGGTGGATGGCAGAGGACAATAGTGAAAGCACGTTATTGGCAGCGAAAATATATAATTTTTTTTTCAAAAAATCAAAAATTTCAAGTTTCTAATGGCGGCGGCAACGGCGATGGATGGCAGACGATGGCGGCTAATCATTGGTGAGCCCCTGGCTCATGTGACTCGAACCGTGTGGCTAACCCCAGCTAGGTCTGGTCAAGCGAATACAGCATGGGCTCAGGTGGGCCACATCGGTTTCAGGCTTGTGGTTGGGCTTTAGGGATCGGCCCATTACTGTTCAAGACTGTGCTAGCCTTGTTTATGCTGGGAGGTCCTGTCTCCTGAAACATTATCACCTATTAGGCCCAACATCCGTGTGTGTGTGTGTGTGTGTGTGTGTGTGTGCCTTTTAGGGTATTTTTAGGCTATGTTTCATGCATACCTACTTTATTTAGTGCTTTTTTGGGATTAGTTATTTTTGTAGTTGCTTTTCTTGCATTTTTTATACATTTTCATAATTAGCTATGTCAGTAGTTGCTTTTCCTATGATCCTAGTATTTTTTTTTCATGCTTATTTTCCCACATATTTTCATGTTTGTTATTTATTTTTTGATGGATGTGTAAGTGAGTCTCCACTTTGACTATGACCCGTATATTTTCAGATGGGCCGACTAGGTTGGGATACTTCTCCCTTATAAAGGGAAGGATCCTAAGCCTACCTCAGGCTTAGTATTTGGCTCTTTCATGCTAGTTAAAAATTCAAAACATTATACTTTGGGTGACACCGGTAAGGTTGTTTATCCAATTGTGCCATCTGGAGATGGTGTCTTACACCAATGCCATAAAAGGCATTGGCGACAGCTAGATGATATGTGAGGATGCTGAGATGGTGTATGAGAAGGATGACCTCTTGAAGTTTGATGTGCGTGATTAGTTTTATTGAGAGGGTATATCTGATGGGGGGTGGCACAGTGTAGTCGGGCACGTCCATCTTTCATTACGAAGGATGAGGGTCCTAGGTATTATTCTCAAGGGAGGAGAAGGTAGCCAGGAACCATATGTTCACCCTTATTCTAGTAGTAAGGCTTCTAATGGCATTATTTGTTTTTCAAAGTTACAAACTTTTATATGCATGATAGCAAACCTAAAAGGTTCGAATGAGTTATGCCAGATGAATTCTAGACATGTTCTAATCCATTTTGATATCGAGTCAGATTATACGAGGAAATGGATGAGGAGGATGTTATCCATTAACTCGCTGGTGATCAGACTGCTATAGTAGACATTGGGGTTTAACCTTTTCAAGGAGAGCTCAATAATACCTGTATGGGTGCAGTTCCTTCTTTTTCAGATTCATATTTGTGATGCCTGAACTTTATACCTACTAGCAAGTGTGATTGGATGACCCCTACACATTTCTAGAACCATTGATTGGATCGAACCTGCTTCCGCCTCACCCAGGGTGCTGGTGGAAGTTGACATTACACGATATTTGATTATGGACATTTGGATTGGGTTAGAGAATGTTGGATACTAGCAAGGGGTGAGGTATTTGAAAGACCCCAAGTACTGCCACTACTGCTATAAGTTGGGGCACTCTACAGAGTCATTTTATGTCAGATATGCCTACATATGGAGGCCTGGTGAGAGGCCTCCTCGGAAAATACACACACAATAGTTGAGGCAATGAACTTTAGAGAGGAGGCTCATTCCTGCCATTAGATAGGTTTGGAGGCCCAAGGTCATGGAAAGTGAGTCCACGGAGAGAGAGAGGGTACGACCATGGATCGCATGTCTCCCAAGGCAGGGAGGACCAGGAGGAGGTCTACACAAGCGGCTCATCGGCCTATGGAGACCTCAAATAGGTTTTAAAGCCTGGCATTGGAGCTAGAGGAAGAGGAAGTTGTTTCGGCCAAGGAGAGTATGGTATGAACATCTGAGGAAGAGACAGGCCACCTCACAAATGGATAGTGAGACGGAGATGCTTTCAGGCCACCGTATGGACGTTCATGAGATGTTACTCACAAAAAAGGATAAGGCAGTGGAGAGATTAGTCAAGATGGTCATGATGGAGACTGAGCAGATGAAGCAAGTGACATAGCTACTTTTGGAGGGACCAGAGGGGGTAGATACACTAATGGACACCGTGCCAGGTGAGTAGATAGATTTGATGCCAGAGAGTAGTTGCGAGGTATCACATCCCAAGGTAGAGTTTTGGGCACCTGATAGATACTATGAGTTTCAGGCACACAAAGGCTCGAAGACCAGTATCAAGCAGATCATCAAGATCAAACACCATTTGAGGAGTGAGAGTAGGGTCCATAGTCCCCCTCCAGAGGTAGTCAGACCCTCCATGGACGAGCCTTCTCGGTAGAGTGTGAGTGTGGATACTGAGTCGGTCATGTAGAGTTCTGAAATGAGTGGATAGACAAATATGTTACTAGAGATGATTGAGAGTAGCGAGTCAGACATCATCGAGACCTCGTGCCCTGGGATAGATTTGGGGAGACAATGAAGGATAGCCTTTCATCAGGTGATCCTACTTTGTCAGATCTTGATTTTTAGTAGGGAGTGTTCGGTGATGTTTCACTAGAGGTGTCAAATGGGCCGGCCTGGCACGGCACGGCCAGTTTTAAACCGCACGATCGTGCTACCGTGTCGTGCCCGGCACGGCACGGTTTGAATATAGGTGGGCCCGGCACTGCCCGTAGGCACGGCGGGCCGTGCCGTGCCGTGCCGGGCCAGCTCGGGCCCAGCCTGGCCATACAGGCCAGGGACCTGGGCATAGGCTGAGAGTGAGAAAGAGGCAGGGCAGGGCAGGCGAGACCGGGACGGGACGGGAGGCCGCATGGACAAGCAGAAATCTGAAATCAGAATATTGTTTTTTTTTTAATTTATATATTATAAATTTTATTTCTTAAGGTTAAGTGTAGTCTACACTGTGTAGAGTATTAATTATTAAATATAATTTTTTAAAAAATGTTAAAATTAAAATTAAAAAAAAACAAATTTTAGAAAATTATTTTTTTATCAAATTCAAATTAATATAGCTTTTTTATATTTATAATTTATTAATTATAAATTAAAGTTATTAATTTTTAAAATAAAATTTAAATCGTAAAAAAAATAATCAATACATTATGTTAGTAAAAATTAAAATTAAAAAAAATTAAACTACACAAATGAAAAATTACCAATCAAGCATTTGAAACCGATGGTCCGAACAAAACAAGTATAAGTTTCAACACAACGTACAAACAAAGCGTATAAATACAATGAATAAAAAAATATCGAAAAAAAACAGCAGATCAGCATCAATCGTCAGGCGACATATCATGAGAATCATCAGCCGCAACATCAAGATCAGTATCATATGGATCATCATCATCGGCAATCAGCTCCTCCGCCATCGTAGTGGATGTGGATGCGACTGCAGTGTCTGTCCCAATCTCAGCTTCAGCACGATCAAGGATGCTAAACCTCGATTCCTTCCAATTTTTGAAACATGCCAAGGCCTCAACCATATCTGGGCGCAATCTTGATCTCCTATCCGAAATCACGTTCACTGCAACAGAAAAAGCAGACTCTGATGCTACGCTCGACACCGGAGGAGTCAGTAGATCCCATGCCATCCTAGATAGCACGGGATAGGTGGACTCATATGATTTCTACCACTGTAATAAATCAAGATTCTTATTATCAGAATATGATAGGATTGAGCAGTAATCGGTATCTAAGTACCGAGACAGCTCACTCCTATGTGATGGTCCACCCCTACGTTTCCCCCTCGCTAGGTTAATGGAATCATCGTCATCTCCGAACAAGGTATCAATGTCCGTAATCATAGTCTCACCACCACCACCACCACCATACCTAGTATCGTAGTATGTGAACAGGTCTGTCAACTTCTCGTAAATGAACCCTTCAGGTGGCTCTTCCAAGTTCATGCACGAGGAAATGAAAGTAAGTGTGTTTTCTACCCCTTCCACCTTATCCCTAGGTCCATGCATGCAGCGAGGCAATAAAGAGATGGAATGGTGGACCAGTACTTCAAGTACTTGGTCTCCATCTCTGCAACCATATGACTAAGCGTCGGGTCAGCTCGATACTTCCTAAACATGCTACTAATGTTGCATATGCACCAGAGTGCAATGCAAGTGGTGGGCGTATAAACTGACGAACACATGTTCGTCGTGTCATAAAATATCTTCAGGAATTTCATAAATGAAATTCTTGAAGCCCAGTCAGTGTCGTCAATAATAAGTTCGTCACTCTTACTATTGACGTAGTCAGATATCACGTGTTCGTATCCAACACATGATTCCAACATCAGGTACGTGTAATTCCAACGATGTCTCACATCCGATTGGAATTTCTTCTTCTTAAGATTCACAGACAAACAGAGAGTACAAAACTCTTGTTGTCTGCGAGGAGTGCGAATATACATGAGTGCATTGCGTATATTTTCCAACGCGGGGGAACACACCTTCATACCCGCTTGAACTATCAGGTTAATCACATGACATATGCATCTGACATGAAAGATCTCTCCTAATGGTGCGTCTCTAATATTCCTAACAAACATATGATCGCCTACTCCATTATTAGAAGCATTATCGAAAGTGACACTACAAATTTATTTTGAATTTATATTCCCTAAATATTTTCATCATACACTCAAAAATGGCCGGGCCATCATGAGGATGAAGAATCTCAGTGAATCCTAAAATTTTTTTATTGATTATCCAGTTAGAATCTACATAGTGACTCGTGAGACATGCATAAGAAGGATCATCGTGACATGTCCATATATCGGACGTCACGGACACCACTCCACTATATGCCATAAATTCCTTAATTATTTTTTGTTTTTCTAACTTATATATCTTTAGTATGTCACTCCTAGATGTGGACCTAGGAATCCTACGATAGGAAGGCTGAAAATAAGTCTGCATGATGTGCACTACCCTCGGATCTTCCGAAAATCTGATCGGAAGACCCATCAATATGATGAGCCTGGCCATGCCGTCCCTACCCAACTCACTGGAGTATACGAAGGGAGTAAACTTTGAGACTAAACTCGATCCAGTCTCAAAAAATGTAGTGCCAAGTTGGGTTTGCATAGGATCTAAGGGTCCATGTTTTTGGTGCATAATTCGGCATGCCTCTTAAGGTGCCCAGTCCCCACATGAACTCTTGCATGTTAAAAATCTCATACAATATTTGTAATGTGCCATTTCAATTTCCTCACCCCTAACATTTACTTGTGTTATGATTTTAAAATGAGTCCAAACTACAGAATTCCTCCTAGTTTTTTGTTTTTTAGAACTTTGGGTTGAGACGACTGGAGAAACCAAAGTTTCAGCAGCCGTAGACGTCTGTGTAATACTAACATTTTCATTTTCCAAATTTAAATATGTGTCAGGTGTATTTGTCATTTTTTATGTTTTTTTTCCTATGTTTTTCTAGAGAGAAAAGCTTTAGAGAGAGAAAGTAAATAAAAACGTAAAATAAATTACCCGGTAAAAGCAATGAGGTCAGTCACGTGCAAGGTGCACCGCAGGAAGCTCTGATGTTCAAAACTCAAGTAGAGTTTCATGAAAATCCAAGCCAAAATCAAAATCCCGAGGCCGAGAGAGAGATGCACGGTTTATGTGAGAGAGAGAAAGTTTTGAGAGGATATATGTTTTTGAAAAACATAAATGTTATAGGGAGGGGGTAGAATTTATAGGCTAAAGAAATTAATTTTTTATAAAAAAAGATATTTTTTTATTATTTTTTTGAATTTTTAATATAATTTTAAGGGGCAGAATCTCGAGGACCGTTGGATTCTGCCCCCTAGCCGTTGGAGGCGAATCCAATGGCTGAAAATCTATAAAGTTTGATTTTTTTTTGGTCGTTGGGATTGGTCGGGTCTAACTTCTAAGCTCGTCGGGGCTCGGCAGTCGGGACTGCGGGTCGGATCCAATCAGACCAGACCCTCGGTCTTTTTACCGGGGGGGCGGGGGGACGGGTCACGCCCACGCCCACGCGTGCCCGCGTGAACTGGCACGGGACGAACCCGTGCCGGCATGCCGTGCCACGGCACGAGCTGTTCCTAACCCGGGCACGACACGGGCCCGGGCACGGTTTAAAAATGTGCCGAGCCAGCCCAGGCACGGCCAAACCGTGACGTGCCGAGCCGAGCCGGCCAGACACGTTTGACACCTCTATGTTTCACAGACCGAGTCAAGGATTTCTCTTGCTTTTTCGGGTGGCAAATGGAAGAGATAAGCAAGTCATCATGGAAGTGTGGCAAGCAAGCAACCTCTCTCCAAGGCCCTTACGAGCCTGCCTTCTAGCCATGCTGAGACCACATGTCCCCCCATGGATGGAGAGGCCCTTTGGGCATCACATCATGATATGGCTGCAATGCATGGTTTTAAAATATTGAACATTTAGCCTTTGTACACCATGTTTGATAAAGATTATTTTGCATATGTTGCAACAAACATAGTAGATGAGGTCATTCCCTCCTAGGACCGCAACATGGGTGAGGGGGAAACTTTGCCTATGAAGATAGAGGAGGCTCCCAGCACACATGTGGAGGGTTTGGATTTAGAGGCGCTAATATGTGGCATCGACATGAACATCAATTTTACTATAAGTAAACAGGATATGTCCGCGCATGCATCTTCACCACTAGAGATGAGGGCATGGAAGGATGTGAAGCACAAAGTTGATACAGAGATGTGATGTATTTTTACATATGATGAGTACAGTTCCTTCAGGAGAGGCTACCTTGACCCTACATTATGACCATCCTCATGTGGAACATTAAAGGTATAGGAAACAAGAGCGCTTTAAGAAGAGTATGAAACTTGTGCAAGTTTTTCAAGGATGTGATTCTTGCCATTCTCGAAATGTTACTCAGTGCAGATAGACTTGAAGAGTTCAGGATTAAACTAAACTTTGCTTTCTGCCTATAATATTCCTAATAGTAAAATTTAGATTTTCTAGAAAGAAGAGGTTGGGGTGGAGGTCCTTTAGAATAAGATTCAGGCAGTACATATTGGCATTCGGAGTGAGCTTTGTAAACATTATTTCTGACTCGCTATCATATATGCCAAATGTATTATTCCCATGATGAGAGAGCTATGGAAGCACGTCCATAACTTTTCACAAGATTCTTTCCTATCTTGGTTGCTAGCAAAAGATTTCAACATGATCATGAGCTACGATGAGAAAACAAGAGGCAAGCCTCTCAAACCAAGAGCGATGGAAAATTTAAATGAGTGCCTATTGGAAAGTAGTCTCATAGATGTAGGGGTTGAGAGATCCTAGGTTACCTAGTCCGCTTGAAACATATGAGAACATTTGTATAGAGTTGTGATTAATAATGAGTGGAATAATAAGTTTTATAACCTGAGAGATTACCATCTTAACAGGACCGCATCAGATCATGCACCACTCTTGATTGAGTGGAGCAACAAGATGACATGGAGGCGAATGGAATTTAAGTTCTGACACTTGTGGTTGAAGCACATGGGGTATCACAAGGTCGTGAAGACCAGCTAGAACTACCCCACACATGAGGTTGGCTGAAGAAGTGAGCCCACGAGCTCTTTCACCTCAAGCAGACCCTTTGTTCTTGGAACAAAAATATTTTTGGGGATATCATCAAGAACATTTCCAAGACAGAGGATCTTGTCATTGAAGGCAGAGAAGGGGTGTGATAGCATTAAGACAAAGGATAGCAGAGAGAGATTGTCCGAGGCTAGGCATGATTTAGATGATCTGCTTCTAAGAGTTGAGATCTATTGGAAGTAGAATTTGGCGGTGAAGTAGCTGAGGAAAGGTGATAGGAACACAAGGTTCTTCCACTCATTGGTCAAAAACAGATTCACCAAGTCGCATATCCACCATATGTGGATTGAGAAGGAGAAACTATCGACCAATGAGGGACAAATCAAATAATTAGGTGTGGATTTCTTCAACAAGCTCTTTCCCAAGATTGAGGTGGAGGATGACAACCTGGACTACATTTCTCATGTTATCTAGGGGAAAGAAGGACTGGAGTTATATAGGACTCTAACCTTAGAGAAGGTGAGAGAGGTGTTGTTTGCTATCAAGTCATATAGCATTTTGGGGAAGAACAAATTTTCTTTTTTTATAAATCGTGTTGAGACATAGTTAAGAGGGATGTGTGGGAGGGTTACATTAGCTTCTTCAAGGATGAATAGCGATAGAAATCCTTCTACAACACCATGATCTCTCTGTTCCCCGAGAAGGAGAACATAGCATATTGGAAGAACTACATATTGCTCAGCCTTTGCAATATGTCATGCAAGATTATATCCAAGATGCTGGCTATGTGAGTTAAAATAGTTCTCCATAAGTGCATATCAGAGAATAAGGTTAGCTTTGTGCCAGGAAATAATATTTTTAATAATATTCTTCTGGCACAAGATATGACTCGCCTTATCTCCAAGAAGAATATGTCTTACATGATCTCCATAAAGGCAACCTGATCATTAAGCTCGATATGGAGAAAGCATATGATAAGATGGACTAGTCTTACATGAGTAAGTTATTGACCAAGTTCAGATTTTCTATAGTGTGGAACAGCATGATTGACATATGCATCACCCATAACTAGTTCTTAGTTATGATTGACATAGTTCCAGAAAGGCATTGGGTTTCTTTTAGTCCACTCATGGGCTCTGGTAAGAGGATCCACTATCATCAGCCCTCTTCATCCTGATGGTGGAGTACCTATCGAAGAGCCTTAATGGGCTCTACAAGAAGTGCCTAAAAGTTAGTTACCTTATGGGTAGAAGTGTATCAGTCAGCCACCCAGCCTATGCGGATGACACCATTATCTTTACTAATGGGCTTAGCAGCTCCATTAGGAAGGTAAGAGAGATGATGCATAGGTACGAATAGATTTCAGGCCAAGTCATTAACTTTATGAAGAGTAGTTTTTACTATAAGTAAAAAATTAGGCCTAGAGTGGTCAAGCTCAAGAATAATCATAGGATGGAGAAGTGCGACTTTCCCATCACGCACCTGGATTGTCTCCTTTTCAAGAGGCACAATAAGAGTGTCTATTTCAATAACAACCTGATGAAGTTCCATTCTCGTATAAAGGGTAGGTTGAACAAGTTACTTTCAAAGGGAGGAAAGATCATATTGATCAAACCTAAATAAGATAAAGAGGGAGCCCTCTTTATGGTCAGACCCACTCTAACGGTAATCAAGGCGATGAACTTATGCCTAAGTTGTTATGGGGTCATGGGAGAGATCTGAGGCACATTAGGTGGACAAGGTGGGTAAACCTTAGCAAGCCACGTGATGAGGGTAGCTTGGAGTTCAAGAACATTCATGACATCTTGAGAGCGATGGAGATGAAGTTGTGGTGGGAGTTCTGGACCAAGCAGACCCTCCTCAATAGGTTTTTGAGGGATAGGTTTTGTGGTCTAGGCTTCCCTACGAGGAAGAGGTACTTCGACATGCAGATGTATAGGAGAATAAAGATAGAGAGTGTCAAAACTAAGTACATGGCATGGAAGGTCGGGAGTGATTACATATCTTTTTGGCATAATAAGTGGGTTGATGAGGAGAAGTTTAGTTTGCCAGGGGCCTCGAGTCCCCCTGAAACTCTAGTCAAAGAATTTTTTAGGGGTGATAGCTGGGACCTAGAGAAGCTTTAGAAGGTGCTCCCACCTAGATTGGTGGAATGAATTGTTAAGATCAAGAGAGGTCCAGTGGACAAACAAGTCTAGTTTATTAATAGGAGACCTTTCAACTTCAAGTTGATCTGGGATGTGGTATGTTCTAGGGGTGACTTGACTTCGGATCATATAAAAATATGGTACAAGCATTTTTCTATTAATATATCTTTTTTGGATGGCACTTAGTTAATTGATTCATCTCGACGAATGAAATTCTAAAGAAGAATGGTTACGGCCAGACATCTAAATGTGGCAACTGCCCGAAGGAGGAGATGAGTATTCACCCTATGCTTCACTATGAGGATTCCCAATGAGTATGGCAAGAATACTTTCCTAGTGCGAATACTCTAGACTACAAGATAAAACAAGCCATGTAACTTGGCAACCCTTCTAACTTAAAGATCACAGCAGATTTACCATGGATCGGGAGGCGCACATCTCTCCTTATTATGTAGGAGATTTGGAAGGACCATAATGATGTCAGATTTAGAACTTCCACTTCTTGGTGGACAAAGTCATTTTTCGGGTCGATGAGCTTATTGCGATAATTCTACAGTCCCGCTGACCAAAGGTTAAGAGATTAGGAACACTCACACTTATTTTTCCTTGTTTCTAATACTTTTGTGTGAGTTATTTTATTTTGCAGGTTAGGTATCATAGTTGCATGGAGTTGATGCGGCTGAGTAGTCTAGATCACCTAGGCACGTTATACTTTTTATCATTATGGGTGCTTATTAGCTCTTGAGGTAGCATTGTAAGCACTTATTGTTGATGGATGGTGTTGGATCTTCTTGGGTTTGAGTTGTGGTGCAGAGCAATGCGGAGTTGGCATTGGAGACATGTGAAGGATACATGGAAACATGTGAAAGTATTAGATACAATGACAAGTTTGGCAAATAGAGAAAAAAGAATGGTAAAGATGCAAAGTATAATAGTGTCTTCTTTAATATTTGGATTAAGTGGTGGGAATACAAGAATAGTAAGGAGTTTAAGGCCTTCTCCTAGGTGATCTCACATAATTGTTGATCAGAGAACGTAGCTGAAGGATTAGGATCTTCAAAACATATTATAGGTTCAAGGGTGACCTACTAACATTCAGTAGATTTAGTATAATTATCTTTCATATTTTGTTATTATTAAAATTTATTGAATGCAAATGATAATATATGTGTGATAATGTATCATGTACCTCAAACGTAACTATTATTTATTTTTAGGAGGTTGAGTTAAGATGTCTACCAACATCATTTGAGGTATTTAAGTGAAAGAACAAGAAAAATAATGAATTATTTGTGGACATGCTATCAAATGATATTAATGTTAGTTTTTCAATTTATACTTGCAGCATCGCCATATATATATTGCAATTAATGAAAGAAAATAATATCATAAAATTAATTTTTTGGTATTCACTATAATTAATATGCAAACTCAAATATTTTTTTCGTAACTGATAAGTTATTATATACGAACTCATTAAATATAATGACTAACTTCATTTTTATGTTATTTTTAGTAGTGTGATGATGGTTTTATTTTTTTTGGTATACACTTTATCTAAATATAGTAATGATGAGTTATGTTGTATTTTAATAATTATAGGAAGCTATGGAGACTATGGTTTAATTTGTTTTGAAATGATAAATTCTTCTTTAGATGTGCCAAATATTGATGTTGTACATATTTAGCTTCAAGCTATCGAAGTGGAGCCGAAAAAATGGCAAGTGTATAATATTCATACCATGCATCTACATTTTATCTAAGTTCTATTTGGAATTCTTCATCATCATCTTTAAATTACAATAACATATTTGATGAGATGTTGCATGAGGAGATGTAGGAAATTCAATATATATTACAAAGAAAAAATGAGGAGATGAAATAAAAGAATGAAGAGATGAAATAAAAGAATGAAGAGATGCAAAATAAAATTGAAGAAATGAAAAAAAATGGCTGAAAGAATAAAAAGAGGGGGAGGTGCAACAGCAAATTTTGAAGATGAAGAAAATAATGTGTAAGTTGGCAAAAGCTATTATCAGTATTTCATCATTCTCAAAAGAAATTCATCCAGATCTTCGAAGGATAATACACATCTCGACAAAAACTCATAGTTATTTGTGATATTATTAATTTTTTCCAATGAAAAATTTTGTTGTGAAATTTTGATTTGTGTTATTATTTTTTTAATTAAGTTATGTGTGTGTATTATAATTAATGAACATTTATGTTTGTTATCTGACATGCTACTCTATAGTGAATGTTATGTGAGTGTCATTTGATGAATAATATGTGTATGTACTTATTTAATTATAGGTTATATTGTTTCTATATATATTAGTATATTGTATACAACATACAGAAACTGCACAAATAGGACATTTTCTTTGTTGTAGACATTAGAAATGGAAAATGATGTTTAAAAATTCATTTCTAATTTATAAATAGATCTTGTGTTTCTATTTTATTCCATTACTAAATTAGCGATGGATCCCATTTTCTTCACAAATTTTAGCGAAGGAAGTTATCCGTTGCGCATTTTAGAAATGTCATAGCATTATCTTTTTCTAAAATTTAGAAATGAGCACTTTAGAAATAGATTCTTTCCATTTCTAATTACATCACCATTTGAACATTGTGATGAAATTAGAAATAGAATTAATGTTTTTGATTTTATTTTTTCTTATGGTGATCTTATATAGATATAGTATATTTATAAATAATATATTCATATTGTATTTATATATCATGTATACTTATTGTATCTATATATTTTTTTATATATATTGAATAGATATATAGAGTATATAGATACAATAAGTATATAGTATATGTATGCAATATGTATATATCATTTATATGTGTAATATATTTATATAGTATATCATTTATATAAACACACACACACACACACACACACACACACACACACACACACACATATATATATATATATATATATATATATATATATATATATATATATATATATATATATTGTATATGTGTTCAAAATAGTATATATAGTATATATAATATATTTTTTTAGTTTGAGCACAAACCCACAAATTTGGATGTAGATATTATATATATCTATATAATGTATGTAGATATAGTATATATATCTTGTATAGGTTATGATATACAAATATATTGTGTATATGTATATCATATATATCCATACCATAAATGTTTATATTTTATACATATACACTATGTATACCATATATAGATACTTTATATTATATATATGTATGTATGTATGAATGTATGTATGTATGAATGTATGTATGTATGTATGTATATTATTTATTATCATTATATGAAAATGACATCTTCCTTTGAGATAATATTTGGTTAGATATTTTAGTGTGCTAGGAGTTTTGAAATGATTTTGTTTGAGGAGTTACATAAGTTGATTGACCTAAAATTCTCACACTTATGGGCATTTTCTATTTTTGGAGATTAATACAATTGAAGTGCTAGTCCATCTTTAGATGTATATATCATCTAAAGATGATATATATATATATATATAAGTATATATCATCTTTAGATGTGTATATATTTGCTCTATATCATCAAGAGGGTTATGCTCTTGGAGCATTTCTACTGTTCTTATTATAGAGAGTTTTTCTTTGTCTTTCATGATTTTTTTTTCAACTCAACCTTAACATTTTCATCTAATTTATATCTTTAGCATCTGTCATTATTTGATTATATATGTTATTCTATAATTCTTTTCTACTATCTTTATTAGACTTATCTTTTTCATATCTTCATTTAAGACTTTCTGCTCATATTTATCTTTATTATTTTCCTTAGTAATGTATGTAATATTTTTCAGTTGAAGGGGCCTTGACTTTTGTTTCATTTGTAGCCTCAATTGAAGAAATCATTATTGAGTTATTTTATTTCTCTCTGATAGTTTCAGTTTAAACTAATTTCTTTTGGTAAACCAATTTGTGTTAAATTAATTTTTATGCTTATGTTATCACTTTAGGATGCAACTTCAAGTATCTATCTTTTGTGTATCTCTGTTTAGAATAGTGTACACAATACATAGGCAAGTTCTCGACATATATGTATTGCCAAAAACCATGTATTTCATCAAATGGAATATAAATTCTCAAAGGAATTTCATTAGAAATATTAGCTCCTGCACAAACTCAGGCTATCCTCATGTCTTAAAATCAAGGTAGTACATGCATTAGTAGTTCTCAATGGTTTGCCAACACAATATGCAATAGAAAATAAAGTACTTTTACAAAAGAAATGGATACCAAGATTAGGAAATTGTAACCACGATGGAGCAAAGGTCATTTTAGCTGTCACATGAACATTTGGTGTCCATTTTAAGACTCGCCTAGGGTAGTTGAGGATTGTCCATACATTCAGCCATATTCGAAGGTTATTCTCCTCTAAATCAAGATTAATAAGAAATGTTTGTTGTTTAGTAATATATTTTACATCATATTTTTCAAGTTGAGTTTCTTAAAAATCCTCCGTATGTCATCCAAAATGAATTGTCCATGAAAAAATTTACTTAAGGCATATTCAAATGGTTTTGAGAGGATCGCTATATCTTCATTTGTGAAATTTATCTCAGGGTCTTCATCCTGAATTCATATTCAACACACGTAACCATCCTGGCGATGAATCCATGTGTTTTTCTCAAATCATAAGCATCACAATTCACTTTCAAACAGTAGTTTTGAAGTTCTTAAACATAATTCTCTCGAATATATTTAATATAGAATTATATTGGAAATTAGGTGGTTTAAATAATTAGTGAAAGATGAATAAAACAAATTAAATTAATGATTAATTATATTATATGGTTTGATAGTAAAAATAATTAGTGCATAAGGGTATTAAGTTTCATAGTTAATATAAATGATATGTATTTGTAAAGAAAAATTCACCCCCACTAAATTTATATTTATTTCAAAAAATGTTATTCTTTATATTTATAGTCAACCTTGATATGCTTACTTATAACTTTGTTATGAATGTTTCTCTAACTTTCCACCCTCTCTCACTCCCACTCTCTACCTTTTTTGTCCCACACCCTCTCTCTTAATATATAACAAATGTATGGGATATATATATATATATATATATATATATATATATATATATATATATATATATATATAGTATGTATATAGTATATATATACTATATAAATATATATAACAAATATTTTATTCATATATTTATCCATTTATGTTATATACATTTGTAGATGCTTATAATATATATATATATATATATGTATGTATGTATGTATGTATGTATGTATGTATGTATGTATGTATGCATATTATATATGTATATACATACTTATATATTGTATAGTTATCTATTGTATATATGTTGTATAGATGTATAAAATATACATATATAATATGTATATGTATACCATATATATATATACTATACACATCTATATATATGTTATATACATTTCTAGGGTTGGCTTACTTCTTGTTTATGATAAAATTTTTATATTATTGGAGAAATGATATATTTGAGTATTGGAAGAAGGGTAGATATATATTGAATTGACCCAATGCCCTATTGGAATTTAAGATAATTATCAACTATAGATTATTACTACCAAGGATGATTCCCTCATAGTTGTATCTTTAGTATTTTATCAGCAAAATTATTTTTATTTCATTCATGAGTCATCCATATGTCTACTCTTTTTATAAAATATGTCAACTATACTTGATGACTAATTCGAGTATGTATTTCTATTAGAAAACCTATAATATCATAAATGACATGAAGTGATGTAATAATTGTATTTGAACCTTCAACTTAATGAGTGTCATAATTGTGTCACTTAATATATTTTTTCTTATTGATTTTACCTATAATAATCATACAAGATAAAGTAACTCACAAGATTGTCACCACATTATGAAACTTATCTACTTGCATGTATCTCATGATTTATCTAATCACTATGCTTTCATGTTAATACATTACTCCCACTTCTATAATAATAATACATGACTACCTATCTTATATCATACAAGAGAAGATTTCACTCTTTTCTCCCACATTATGAGATGAGAGTAAAATGGCTATCATTTTTTTGGGTCAAATCTCAAGAATATCTCTCATGACTTACCTGTTAATATCCATCATGAACAACATACATAAATTTATGTTAGATGTGGAACTCCAAATTGATATTCTAAATAAAATCCGCATCCATCAATATTCCAAATATAATTTTACCACAAATAAAATATTATATAAACATGATTAGCATATACAAATATAATAAACCAATCCTAGATCCTTATTTAGTCTGACATTAGGAAAGAAATTACCCATGATATTTTTGTATTCATTTCATCAAATTGAAGATTCCCAATTATAGTTAGCATGAGGATCTAAGTCTCAAATCTTATTTTCAATCAATCATTACTCATGTTCACCTTGTATTTGTCCCTAAGTAAAAGTTGGAATTCATTCCACCTAGGGTTTTACTTGCTCTTGGCCTTAAATTTCAAATCCCCCTCTCCTTTTTTGGCAAAAATGCCTCAAGTTCCTATTGAGTTATTGTGTGGCTTTTTAAGTTGGAAATCATAAATTTAGGTTGAAGTCATTACTCTATTTTTTCTTCGAATCTCCTCTAGTATGCAAAAGTGGATGTAGAAAGGAATTCAACAGCTAAAATAATTCTTGTATGGAACTCGGAGTCATGATGACAAAAAATATTATGACTGAGAAATTGCACCTTGGAACTAATAGTCAAGGTGGTATACATGTCATGACCAATGAATAATCTCTCTAGAAAATAAAGTCATGATAATAAGAATACCATGACTAAGATATTTTTTCTTTAGAACACAAAATCACAGCAATAAGAATTCGTACAACTGATATATTTTCTTTCTAGAGTAAAAATTCATGACAAAAAAAGTTTTCCATGAATTAAAAGTTACTTAGTGTTATGTGATTTTAGCTATGTAATGAATAAGTCATGGTGTTGGAAAATAATATGACTTCACGTACTAGTATGATACTTAGGTTCTATGACATGAAAATAAAGTCATGGACGAGATTATATTTTAGTGCTAATGAGCCATGACTCCAAGAAAATGCCACGGCCATGAAAAAAATGTTACATAGTAAATTATTATGATAACTAGGTGCTAATATTTTTATAACTTATTTAATAGAGTCCTGACTAAGAAAGAAAATCATGACTATTCAATAGGCTTGTGCTAGTGTAACCAAGTCAAGACATTGGGAATGTTATGAAATTTTCTTTATTTTAACGCCTTCCAAATTAGCTTTACACCAAATCCATGTTTCATACTTAAATTATATCTAATTTCACCACTATTCATCTATTTTTATCAAAATCATTTAGTAAAATATTTTCATCATACACACAATTTTAGTACAAATATATCATCAAAACATTATCAACCAACCCAAAAATATTGGTACATTAAGTATTTAACAAACTCTAACTCTAAAGGTATTGCTCATTCTCGAGCAAAGAATCTTCATCTCTCTCTTAAAACTCATAATGAACAATAAGAAGAATATAATACATCACAAAGCAATATCATACTAGATTGGTTTGTTGCAATGCTCTTTGATGGATAAGGATTTTTGATTCTTGGTATTTTTGCATATGAATTGATGGGATGTCATGAGTTTATTTTCTTCATCTAAGGCTACAAGTAAATCTTAGATTGCTTCCCAAGAAGCACTACATTTAATGTCCTTAACTAACTCAATTTTTCAACCTCTATTCCACCATCACTAAATTGTTTTAACTATGTCAAGACAATAGACAATCATAACTCTAATTGTTCCACCATCCCAGATTCAAGTTGTTGTTCTCCTTTATAATGCTTTAGTTGATGCCCATTGTTCACCTTGAATTCTATTCTATTTTCAACTTTAATTGAAACTACTCCATAGAGCATCACCATTGTGATTCTAAATAGTCCATACAATCGAGACTTCAATTTTTATACAAATAACTTGAGACATGAATTAAAAATCAATATCTTTTCTCCTATTTTGAATTCCTTCATTTCTAGATTCTCCTCATGCCATTTTTTTTCATTTGGTATCTATCATATTGTGATTCCCCTTTTGATCTCTATATCAAATTTTTAGAGTAAATTCTTTGCCATTAAGTACTACCAGGTTTCATGATCTATGTAAATCACTATTTTGCTTCAATGATGTATGGTTAGAATTTATTACATGTCTCTTTTTTAGTGGTTGTATAATTTACTTGGGCTTTTAAAGGTTCGACTAGCATATGAGATAGCTCTAAAAACTTGGTCTCATGTCTACCTTAGTATAACTAAGCACATGTGTGTATGTATCGCGCATAAACACAAATGAACCCCCACCCCCCCCCCCCCCCCCCCCCCCCCCCCCACTCCATTGTGATATGGTTAAAATTGAGCTTTCAATCAACTTTCTATCCGGCTCTTCAAGCACTTAAACACATTCTTTACTAAAGAAGATTACTTCTTTCTATAATAGTTTTCACAATGCTCTTGCCATCTTTGAAAAGTTGTTAATAAATATTTGATAGAACTCAATATGGTCTAAAAAAACTATACACCCATTTGATAGTTGAAGTGTAGGGTAAGGTAGATTTTTAATTGCTAAAACATTCACATTGTCTACCCCCAGTCCTTTATAGAGATGTCAAATGGGCCGGCCCGACCCGGTTTTAGGCCGCCCAACCAGGCTACCAAGCCGTGCACTGTAACCATGTCGTGCCTGACCTAGCATGCTATGATAACCATGCCATGTCGGGCCATGCATGGTTACTGTACCAAGCCGCCCGGCACAAATCCTCGGCCCGAAAACCACCGGGTTCAACCCGGTTTGGGTAAAAAAAAACCTTAATTTTTTAAAGAAATTAGGGTTTCGGCGGTGTGTCGTCGTGCCGTCGTGCATCTTTACCCTTTCGAGGCTCGGTGAGCCTTGCCTATCGAGCATTGACTCATATTGACCATGTTCAATGCGTGGTCATGGGTGCTATGCCGGCACGACGAGCCGGGGCACGGCACTATAGCATGTCATGCTGGTCATGGTCACAGCACTGTAGCGTGCCATGCCAGGCACGGGCATGCCTGAACCGTGTCATACTCGTGCTAAGCCAAGCCAGCCTGGCCCATTTGACACCTCTAGTCCTCTAGCAGAGATTGGATTTCTTAATATAATCCGTAAATATATTTTTAATTTTTTCATTAGGATATATAAATATCATATTTATGCACCTCTAAAAAGTAGATGAAAATTTACAAAGACCAGCTGACATTTTTTGAAATATAAAAGTTCCATATAGGTAAGTAAACATGGTTTTTTCTTTATCTATTGAGATAATCCAAATCTGATTTTATCTCAAATATCCATCTAGAAAATAATAAATGAGTGTCCTGAGATTCTATCTAGCATTTGATCCAAGAAAGGAACTAGATAGTGATCATTCCTAATTTTTTTGTTCAATTTTCTATAATCCACGCATATGTGTCATCCAGTGGTTGCATATGTGGAGATTTCTTCATCATTTTAAGTTTTCACCACCATCAAGCCTCTCTTCTTCAGAACAACATAAATCAAACTAATCCATGGGCTATCCAATATCTCCCTTTTGACATCTTTTATTATTGGATTTAGCATCCATTGGTATTCAATTGTTGGCCATATTTTATAAGTACTTTATATATACATATTGAAGAACTAATTAATTTGATACTTTCAAGTGACCAAGTTATAGTCTCATTATATTTCTTTATCATTTTTACCATAATCACCTCCATCTCTTTAGTCATTGCTTCTGAATGATATATTTTTTCTTCTCTTCCTAAAAAAATCATAACAAAGGTAATTGAGAATAACCTTCAAGATTATTCAATCTAGAGTTGTCTATATTTCAAGGTATTCTTCTTATATGGTAATGACTGTAACATAAGATACCATGTTGTTAGGTACTTCCTTCATGATTGTTGTAGCTTTAAGATTAGTTGTGAATTTTTTTTCAAGTGTCATGAATTTTCTCGAAGTTGTGACATTGAAAATTGCTCTATGGAGCTCTGGAATCAATACTTTGGAATAAGTAATAGCTTCTCAATTAAGCTTTAGTTTATTCAAAGTCACAACTTCTTCTTCTACTATGTGTAAAGTCACAACTTTTATAAAATTCATGACCCTTATGTACATCCTTTCCTTTGGTTTTCTCCTTGGTGTCTACCATTCTAATTTAGTACTACTTCTAAGTGTTATGGACACACATCTTCTTAGATTCTACTCAAGTTTCATGGTACACTATGGATGTTCTTCTCTCTCGTCATTAGTGTCAATTGCCTAATTTGATTCTCACTAGTCTTTATGATCCTGTCCGTGTGGTATATCCATATTTCCATATGTCTTTTTTAATCTTATTCATTATTTTCTTGTGCTTCCATTAGTAACACAATAATATAATCTTTAAATGATGGCTTGTCTATTGAATATTCTTCAATATTAGTAACACAACTTTTTAAATCTTATTCATTCAAGCTTCCATTATTGACAATCTATCCACCATGAATGTTATAGCTTGTCTCATTCATTTGTCTTGGTTGGCCTACATTATATTCTGTAGTAGCTACAATACCTCAATGTTTGCTCTCTCAGCTATATGTCTTAAAATAGTTCTTTTTATCTAAGTTTTTGAATCCTAAGGTATTAAAATCATTCCTAATACTTTGGTTCATATAAATGTGGTAGCAATGAAAAAACAAAAAAAAATGAAAAAAAAAACAAAAACACAAATACAAAACAAATACCAAGTAATAATTATTATCAACCCAACTAAAATTAAAACTATCCTTTTATAAAAATAGTTATATCAACTCAAGTTGACTAATCAAACTAAATAATATTTGATAATGGTATCAAAAACTTATTGTGGCTTTGTTATAGTATCAAAACTAATCATTTGTGATATGGTCCAGAAAGCTCATTGCAATTAATTTTAACTAATATAGATCTACAGGTATATGGGTTCATACAAGTAATAAAGAGGATGTAAGTCCAAATATCATTCTGATATGAATTATATAAGTAGTTTCACCAACCAATAGTGAACTAATAGTCACTTAAGTTGAATAGATAAACTTGAGTCTATAAAATATACTTAAACTCGGATTAGCTTATATCCTTGAGTATTATGAAATTTTTATATTTATATCATAATGATACATTTGAGTGTTGGATGAGGGGTACCTAGATGTTGATTTGACCTAGTACCCTTATAGCATATAAAATAGTTATGAACCTTAGATTATCACTATCAAGGATGGTCTTCTTATAGTTATATCTTTGGTATTTTATCATCAAACCACACACTTATTCCATTTATGAGTTATCCACAAGCCTGTTCCTTTTAAAAAATACATCAAATGTCTTTAATAACTACTTCGAGTATGTATTTTTTTTCTCGAACTCTAATGTCATAAAAGATTTTGAAGTAATATGGTAATAATTATATTTATGCTTTTGGATTTGTGAGCACATACTCATGTCAATTAATATATATCTTCTTATTGATTTTACCTACAAAAAATATATAAGAGAAAGTGACTCACATGATTATCACCACCTTGTGAAATACCTTCACTTATTTGTGTCGCATAACTTACCTACCACCATCTATTATGGCCAACACACTACTCTCATGTTATGGTGAAATCTCTAGGTTAGATATTTTATATAATCTCTACATCATCTTAAGGTTAGTTTTTCTAGAATATGTAAGATTGGGTATAAATTTATTTGTACTTTTGGCATCATGAATGTCATACTTGCATCAATTAAAACATACATCGACTTATATTTTCACACATAGGTTTATCTCATGAGATAAGAGTAGAAGAGCTATAACTTCATGTTGGTCAAATTTTGTGAGTGTGTCATATGACTTATCTATCACAATCTTCCATGACCAACATGCATAAATCTATGTTAGTTGTGGAATTCTAAATTGATATTATTAATAATATTAACATTCATTAACATTTCAAACATAATATTACTAAATATAAAATGTTATGCAACCATAATAACCATACATAAATACAATAAACTAATTATAGATCATTATTTAGCATGAAATATTGATATTAAAGAAGAATTCATACATGATATTTTGTGGTTCATCTCATCGAATCAAGTATTCATAATAATAGTGGGCATAAGGATCTATGTCTCAAATCTTATTCCTAATTAATATCATGTTTGCCTTAGGTTTGTCTTGATGCATATATCTTATATAGACTATATATATTTATTATATGTATCATCTATAAATACTATAATTATCATATACCTGCATAGACATATGCTACATACATCTATATCTTATATATACTATATATATTTATTATATATATCATCTATATATACTATTTATATCATATACATGCATAAACATATGCTACATACATATATATTATATATATATACATTATATATTTGTTGTATATGTATACCATATATTTATAGTGCATGTCTATAAAATATGTATACCATATTTGGTATATTTATATATACAACATATATACAATGCATATATATACATTATACATATATATATACACCATATATGTACATAATATATATGTATATAGTACACATATGGTAGAGATATATACATAATATTTGTATATATAATTGTTTGTACATTATGTATATATATTTTATTTTTTTAATAGTTGCATGTTGGATGTAACATGCAATGTTTGATGGAGACAATTTTTTTTTTGTTTCATTAATTTGTTATTTATTTATTTTTGTTCATACCTATCATACTGGCATGGTCAAGTTAAGGATAGAGTGAGCATTATGTCTTTGAATGTACTAAATCTTAAATATTTGTATTTTTTAGTACAACAAAAGCTACAAAAATATCCCAAAAATTAACTATTTTTATTTTGAATATTCAAACATAATTGTCTCAATTATATTTAGGCTACAATTACATTAGGAAACATGTGGCTTAAATAATTGCTGAAAGGTGAATAAAACTTATAAAAATATGGGACAATTATGAAAATGCTACATCATTAAAGAAATATCACTTTCTATGGGTCAAATTGCAATAGTATGTCATATGACTTATCTATCAATATCTACCATGACTAACGTGCATAAATCTATATTAGATTTGGAATCCTAGATTGATATTCTAAATAATATTAACATCCATTAACATTCAAAACATAATATTACTAAAAATAAAATGTTATATTACCATAATTACAATACACAAATACAATAAACCAATCCCAAATCCTTATTTAACATGACATTAGAGATGAATTCATGCATGATATTTTGTGGTTCATCTCATTAAATTGAGTATTCTTAATAATAGTGTCCTTGAGGATCTTTGTCTCAAATCCTTTTCCCAATTAAGTATTTCTTGTAATTGCCTTAGATTTGTCTGGTGCATATATATTATATATACTATATATATTTATTATATATATCATCTATATATACTATATATACTATATACATGTATTGATATTGATACATACATCTATTATACACACACACACACACACATTATATATTTATTATATATACATACCATATATTTATAGTGCATGTCTATAATATATGTATACCATATTTGTATATATATTTATATACACCATATATACAATGTGTATATATACATTATATATGTACCCCATATATATAATATATGTGCATAATATATATGTATGTAGTATACATATGGTAAAGATATATACATAATATTTGTATATAATATAATTATATATATATATATATTATATGTACATTATGTATATATGTTTTATTTTTTTTAATTCGTTGCATGCTGACGTGACATGCAATGTTTGTTAGGAAGTGTTTTTTTTTTGTTTCATAAATTTGTTATTCATTTATTTATTTTCAAATTATCATGCTGATGTTGTCAAGTTGAGGATAGAGTGAGCATTATATCTTTGATTTTACTAAATCTAAAAGGGGGAAGTATTAATTAGGGAGTTAATTTGAAAATAAATAGGAAATAAGATACTAATAATTGATATTATATCAGTCTGTATACTTGAAAAAAATTTATTATGATTAAAGAACTAAAGTGAGTACTAACTTAATGCTATTGGTACTGCCTCAATTTTGCTCTTAAGTTAGTACCTATAGTACATTAATAAAATACCTACAGTAAATTAAGATAGTACTCAGTACTTTAGTTTTTTAATCACAATAATTTTTTTTTCAAATGTATTGGCTGATATAATATCAATTCTTAGTACCTTATTCCCATTTATTTTTAAATTAACTACTTGAAACAAAATTCTCCCAATCTTAAATATTTGTATTTTTGGTCCTACACAAAGTTTAAAAAAGATTCCAAAAATTAACTAATTTCTTTTTGAATATTCAAACATAATTTCTTCAATTATATTTAATTTATAATTACATTGGAAATAAGTTATTAAATAATTGCTGAGAGGTGAATAAAACTTATAAAAGTATGGGATAATTATGAAAATGCTATATGGTTTGAAAGTAAAAGTATTTTGTGTTTGATGGTATTAAGTTTCATGATTAATATAGATGATATGTATTTTTAAATAATAATAAGTTTAATGGAGAAAATCTCTCAAACTCCCTACCATCTCTCTCTCGCTCCCTCCCTCCCCCACCCCTTTCTTTCCTTTTCCAACTTCTCTTTCCCTACCCCCCCCCCCCCTCTCTCTCTCATACACTCTCTCTTTCTATATAACAAAATATGTATATATACACTAATTTATATATTCTATGATATATATACATTGATCTTATATATTGCTATATATATATATATAATGGTATTTATATATAACAATATATATACATATATACTACAATACACACATGAATATATACATAAGTGTGTATCTATACAATGATGTGTGTGTGTGTGTGTGTGTGTCGATCTATATTATGATATGTATATATATATATATATATATATATATATATATACACAATGATATGTGTGTGAGTGTGTAATTTTATATTTATAACTATAATATATACACATTGATATATGTCATGTATATATCCTGTTATATATGTAGCATCATAATATATATGATATGCACACACACTTAAACACACACACACACACATATATATATATGCATAGTATATATATATATATACTAGTGTTATATATCTTTATAACAACATATACACACAAATATGTGTTGTGTATAGATTGAGAGGAAGGAAATGGGAGAAAGGGAGAGAGAGAGAGAGAGAGAGAGAGAGAGTTAAAGATATAGGTAAATAGAAAGAGAGAGAGAAAGAGGTGAATATATATATATATATATAGAGCGCGAGCGAAGAGATTTTACGAAAATAAAACCTATAATAATAATTTGAAATGAAAACTTCTACACCAATAATATAATAAACTATGTAATAAAGTAACAATAAAAACTAATGATACTTGAGATCTAGTTGAATACAAAGAAGGGGAAGCCCTTCTTTTATAGAAGAGGAAGGAGTGTTTCCCATAAATTTTTGATGTGGGAAGATACTTCACATCTACCACATCTCTCAGTTGAAGTTCTCTCTCTTTAATGTCTTTGTGAGTGAATCAGCTAAATTGTCCTTTGTGTGAATTTGCTTATAACCATGTTTCCTTCTTCAACCTTTTCTCATATAAAGTGATATTATACTCTAATATGTTAAGTGTAATGCACTATAATGATCATAAAATAAAACAATCTTCTTTTATATATGTCTAGACTCTTGTAATAGCATTTTAAATGAGATTACCTCTTCATAGCTTGTGTAGCTTCAAGATATTTCACATCTTTCATAGAAATATAAATGATAAATTATAACTTTGAAACCCATAGTATAGCTCCAAGAAGAGTAAATAGAGAACTAGTGGTGGACTTTCTATTGTCAATATCTTCCATGCAGTCTAAATCAACACAGCCTATGAAAATAAAGTTTGAACCTCCATAACATATTGCAACCTTTTAGATATTCTTTATATATCTCAAATTTATCTTTATTACACTCCAATTTTGTTTACTAGGATTTATAATGTATTGACTAACAACTCTAATTGCTTGCGCAATATTTGGTCATCCACAAATCATATCAAATATTAAACTTTCTACAACAAATTAATATGATTCACAAAAAATATATATCATATATGCTTCATTGTTAAGACATATGCTTGTATGAACTTCAACTTTAACATAAATAAAACTATAATTTAACCACTTTATCATTGTCCCCTTCACTATCTTTTTTTATCATAGGGTTTAGTCTTCTCTGGTACTCAACTATTAGTTTGGCATCATTTTTTATTAAAATTTGTACATACAAATTGAAAGTCTAATTCCATTAGTGTCATCTACTGATCATGCAAATATAATCATATATTGTTTCAACATCTTTAGTACTCTTTACTCCATTTCTTTAATCATGGCAGCTAAAATAATTACCATTTTGGTTCTAATATCTTGTAAGAAAGCATATTTGAGATGATTTGGTAACTCTTTAAGCTGAATCCATCTCGAGTTTTTTTAACCACTTCAACAACAATTGATTCTTCATTTTATTAAATGTTCATAATTGCTTTTGAGTTAGAACTCATATGCTCACATCATAGTTCTCGAGTAGACACTGATTCAGTAAACCAATCTTTCTAAAGAATCTCCTACCATAAAATCATTGAGCAGCTTATTATCTGAAAAATTAGACTATTAATCCTCAAGAAACTTGCATTGTCTTCCTCTAAAAATCTCTTTCACATAGACTTCACCCACTTAGAGTATTAGCTCATCATTCTTCACTTCAATCAATGCTTGTCTAGTGACCAAAAAAAGTCTTTTCAAAATAAGATGTGCATCTTTATTTTCTACTATTTCTAATCCCAAAAATCTATAGGAAAAATGAACTTTCCAACATTAAATAGGACATCTTCAATAATCCCCTTTGAATATGTTAAATATTTGTGTATTATTTGAAGAGATGATGTGCTAGGAGTACTTCAAGCGGGTTTAACTTCTTCACAATCGACAACAGCATCAATTTTATGCATGCTCCCAAGTCACAAAGGAACTACTATTTTTTAGAAAGTTTCCTTTGTATGATTATATTGCATTTTTAAGAAAAACTCACTATCCCATAGGCATCTAGCTTAATCTTATTACTCATTATCTTATTCATAAACTTAACATAGTTTGGTATTTGAGCTAAGACATTAACAAATGAAATATTCAATTCAAATCTCTTAAACATGCTCAGAAATTTTTTGAATTATTCATCTAATTTAACTTTTTAAAACTTTTGGGGAAAAGGCAAGGATAGAGTAATTAAGGAAGAGTTGTCAAAAATGTAATTCTCATTGGATTAAACTTTTTTTCTTCTCTTCTTTGAACTTTTTCATTGTCTTCCTCATTTTTAGCATGGATATATCCATGTGTATCTTTTACTTTCTCTTCCAAAACATTGAGTTGACTTTCTTTCTACTTTCTACTTTTGAGAGTAATGGTCATGTATCCCCCCGGGTTCATTTTGATATCATTAGAAAGTGCCCTTGAAAATTTTTCATTCATACAAGGGTAAGTTGCTTGATTTAAGTTTCAATGGTCTTCATTATGGCATTCACATTGTTGACATTTTCTTCCATTCAGTCCAACTAGTTTTCATGTCCACCAAATTCTTTTCTTTGTTCCATTTTGAAAAGTCTAAATGCCAACGTCAGAAGATGATGCCTTATTTTTCTTTTATAATTGGAGCTCGAAGCTCTTTGCTCTTGAAATCCAGAAAGAGCATTATTAGAATGGAATTATAGAAGACTATATTGCACATTTACTTGATTTTCATAAGAGAAATTCTTATGATTTTTCAAACATAAATGAAAATAAGTTGGTAAGTTATTGTTTGGTTAGAAGAAATATTCTCTATTATGTATAGAATTTGCATCTTCCACTTAGAATGCTTGATCTACACCCACTGCTCCTTGAGTTTGCATGACTATAATTATTCCAATTATTTATCTTTTCTTACTTTGAGACATGATATAATTCATGAAGGCTCCTTGAGTTTGCATTCTATAATTATGTATAGAATTGGCTTTCATGGCTAAAATCTGATCTAACTCTAGAATTCTAGATGGTTTCTTTTGGGTAAACCTTTCATTGAGAGCTTAATATTTGTTCTTTATTAACTCCTCGGAGAGTAAGTAAGTAGCTTTAGGCAATTTGTTAATGATTGACCCCCATAAGATGCGTCCACTATACATCTAATAACATAGTTCATTATTTATAAAAAGTTTGTATTTGGAGCCATAAATCAAACACATGATGAGGGTATCTTCTTAAAAGATCTTTGAATCTATCTATAGGCATCAAAAGAGTTGTACCAGACTAGCATTATCCAAATTTTGGTGGCCTAGATGGGCCGCCATGCAGTGCCAGACATTACATGAAATGAGTGCTCATGTCATGCTTGCACAAAAACACAAGTGGTTGGCATGCCATGACCCGATGACCCACCTTTCTCAACCAGGCATGTTGGATTGGCTGATTTATACTGGGTTTGGATGGTAGTGGCACGTCACCCTTATTGGATAAAGTCCATAGTCCAAACATGCTAGTGGCTAAACAAGTGTAGTGTAGTGCCCATCCCATGGCCGATAGATCACTAGCCACTAGCCAATACACTACTGCACTAGCACTGAACTTTTCCACTAGCCAATATAGTAGGCACCAACATTATAGAGCATAATGCATAAAGGTGTAAGTGTTGGTATCGCTACAACACCAAATTTTATTTTTAAGTTTAAAATTTAAAGTAATTTTTTATTTTCAAAAACAAAAATATTAAAATTCTACTGCACAACATCAGTAATAGCAACATGCAATGCCTGATAAATGTTAGTCCCTTGATGAATAATATTCATGATCAGTCTATGTAAGTAGTTTGGTTTGGGTCATCACATCTAAATCTAAAGCTATCACTAATATTAGCCTCAATATCATCGATATCACATGATTCATTATCCACTAGTAGCTCTTTTACTTTATCTTGAATGTTCATCCTTCAGTCTTCCTAGTCTTTTAAACATGAAATCATTTCTTTGATATATGGTCATAGTCTGGAACTTATATCTAAAATAATATTCACAAACATAGAAAAAATAGACTCTAATATTATGCTAGGTACTAGAGGGGTGAGTAGAATATGTGTTATCTTAGATAGTGTTATGACTTTGTGAGGTTGTCAAAACTATCATTAATTGAGATGATCCAAAAATCTCATTAGGTAAGGATCTCTCATCCACCATAGCTTCACAAGTATACTAGTCATACAAAAAATAAAGTAGATGTAAGTCCAGATATTGATCCTATATTATGTAAAAAAAGAGTTTGATCAAGCAATGATAAACTAGTTACCCGGGTCACATGATGAAAGAATCCTTTAACAACTAGAAACTAATATCTATTGTATCCAAGACTATTGATGAAAGAAATTGATCTTTTTTACAAGCATCTCGGTGCTTGTTTGAGATCATATAAAGATTTATTCAAACTAGAAACTAATGTCTCTCTTTAAAAAAAACATTCTTGTTGCAACATATTTTTCTTTATCAAGTTCTCCATGAAGAAGTATACTTTTCATATCTAACTATTCTAAGTGTCAATCATATATAACACACATTATCAGAACTACTCGATTTATTATAAGTCGAATAATAAAATAAAATATTTCGTTAAAGTAAAATCCTACTTTTCGAGCAAATCATTTGACAACTAGTTGTGCATGATACTGCTCCACTAATCACTACTATTGTATAGAATTTTTGAAGAACCATCTATTTATAATTGCCTTTCTTTCTTTTGGCAGAAAAATAAGATCCCATATCTTGGTTTTATAAATAGTTTTAAGTTTTTCCTACATTATTATCATTCAAAGAGAAACTTCTTGGCTTTTTAAAGCCTCATGGAAAGTTAATGGTTTTCCATCCTTTATTAGTAGATGATATGAAAGATTTTCCTCATCACATACTATGATTGCCATGTTGGTTCTCTTCTCTTTCAATTTGATCATACTCATCTAGTATTTGTTCATTATGCTCTAGTAATTCATGTTTTAGCTATTTATTTTCAACAAAACATATAGCTTCAATATTATCTTGTTCTTATCTTAGTAGCATGTCTTATCCAAAGATTATATCTTTATTGATGATAAGATTGTGAGAAGTAATATCTCACAAGTGATATCCCTTTATCCCATCAACATATCCCAATAATATATATTTTCAAGATTTTAAATCTTGTTTTAATATATCTTAGGTATTATTCATAACATACATAGGACTCATGAGTACATGTAAATGAGAATAATCATCTAGTTTACTAGTCCACATTTCCATCAATATTTTCAACTGAATCTCTATTGATGATGGTGACCGATTGATCACAAAATAGGTGGGTTTGAGTACTTCTACCTAAAATGATTTGACCATCTCTATAGTTCTTAAGATAGCTCTTGTTCATTCTTACAAGGTTCTGTTCATCCACTATGCTACACTATTTTGTTGTGGAGTGTATGTCATTGTGTACTTCTTCTTGAATCATTCTTATTGACAAAATTTATCAAATTTAATACTAATATATTCTTCGACATTATTATTCCCCTGACACTTTATCTTGTTTTTATATTCAAGTTCAACTTGTACTTTTAATATTTTGAAACATAGAAACACATGTCTTTCTCTGATTGAATACACACAAATTTTCCTAGAGTAATCATCAATAAAATTTAATCTATTTTGCTTGCTAGTGATATAATGCTCACAAAAGAGTAACAAGCACTAGAAGAGACTCTTATTTATGAAGAATTTTAAAATTTCATGCTGACATGTGGCCAAGTTTATGATGTTACATCAATATTAATTATTTTATTAAACTTGTTGAAACCATAGATACATCTCTATCTTGTTGTGTTTGTTCCTTAAGCACATATAAAATTATAGTTATCTTACATTCATCATGACAAACACTTATTACTATTTTCATGATCTTATTTTGAACATGAGTTTTGCACCCACCATTATCTAATTGTCCTAAAAATAATAACTTTTTATCTATGTTCTTCACATATCATACCTATTTGATGATACATACAACATCATCATACATATTAATTTTGATGGTGCCAATATAAGTTATTTTAAGGCATAAGCATCTTCCATGAACATAGATCCTCCCAAGATAATTTTTTATTGATAGACCCATTTTCTTCAAGAAGTCATATACCATATTGCTCATGAGTCCATAAACCAGAAATTAAGAAATGTTTTTCTACCTTCAATAATTATTGCCTCACTATATATAATATTACCATCATCTAAAGTACTTGTCACATGACCTTAAGTATTTGATGACTTATATTACTTTCTTTAGATATTTTTCTTTATCTCTCATTTATTATGCCAACATTCTTTTTTTATATGTCATTGATTTCAACAATTATAACACTTCACTTTTTTTACATAATGACTTTGTCCTATTCTTAATTTGATTCTAAGTAGAGCAATATTCTATCGCTCTTACTCAAGAGACTTTGGAGTAAAATCTCAACATGTTCTTTCTCTTCTATATTTTGATCCATATAAGATAGTTGAGAGAATAATATTTTCAGAATGTTAATGTGTTCCATCATTAAAATGAATTCAAACATCCAAAGAGAATATAACTTTCTTTTTAGGAAGATTTTCTTATGTAATGACTTAACTCCATGCATATTTATCTAAATATCCCAAATATATTTTGTTGACTATAATTTGTATATACTTGAAAATATATTTTTTCCACGACTAAAAGCAAACTTACAACAACATCACCATTCATTCGATCTCATTTTGTATCTTTACTATTTTAGGACCTTTTTCCAATTGCTTCTAAGCAAATTTTATTCTCAAGATAAGTTTTATCTTCATCTTCCATAACCTAAAATTACACTCTAAATTTTTCTACTTCAAATTTTGTCACAATTCATTTCACTCTTATAGTGAAAAATACTTAAATAGTAGTAACTAGTTGTGTTAAATATATCAAAAAAATATCATGTAAGTGGAGGGGTCACAATGATCCCTCTTAGAAATCACTTTTCTTAAGGCTCTTATCATCTTTTGACACAATATTTTTAGACATTTATTAACCAAAAAAGTTATGATTATAAATCACATCTCTAATACCACTATTATGAAAATAAAACCTTTTATCAATAATTTATAATAGAAAATTTTATAGTAATAATGTAATAAACCAGATAATAAAGTAAAAAAAAGCAAACTGATGACACTTGGGATATGAATGAATACAAATAAGAAGAAATGCTTCTTTTATAAGAAGCATAGAAGAAGGAGTGTTTCCCAAAAAATGTTCAATGTGGTAAAGGGATACTTCACACCTACCACAAGATAAAGATAAAGAGATAAAGAGGAAGATAGATGGAGAGATTTAGAAGAGGGAGGAGAAGAGAGAGAGTGTGTGTGAGTGAGTGAGTGAGTGAGTGAGGGAGTGAGGGAGGGAGGGCAGGAGACAGAAGAGTGAAAGATTAATAAAATAAAATTATTTTCATAAAAATATTTGTAAGCAACATCATATAATAAACATAATTAAGTACCAAATTAAAGGGAACTCTTAGCATTTAAAGTTTTTTATATCTTTCCAATTAATCTTATAAATTTTAAATTATTTCTCATTAGTTTTGAAGAATGTATTTCTATCATATGTTCAATATATAGAATATTGAATATTCTTGTGTATTTATGGTGCTATTTGATGATGTGCAACTATAAGCATGAAAATGGGCTAGAATTAAATTAATTTTATGATTTTGAAGTTTTGATAGATTTTAATAAATAGTTATGAAATCATCATGTTTTTAAGGTAATTAGAGACTTGATAATGTTTGGTTCTTCATTTAGTTTAAATATTCACTTTTTGTCAAAACTCTATGTATTTAGTCATGTCAATCTTTATGTCTCTACACACCTTGTTAGCATAAAATTTTAACTATGTAACATATTGTTTTTTAACTATGATATTATTTTAGAGTCGCATTTATAGTTATCTCATAATAATTAAATGACTATGACATTAATTTCATGTCATAGTAACTAAGTACCCCATTAGTACTAAAAGTCATGATCACTTCTTAACACTATGATTTTATCTTTACCAAGGCTTTGTATGCTCGAGTTAAAGTCATGATCCATTTTTTTAAGATGAAACTTTGGTTTACATAAAATTCTAGTTAAAATGACTTTGGTCAAAGGCATGATAATTATTCAGTATCATAACTTTTGGTCACATAATATTACCTAGGGTAGGCCACTTCCATGGTCAAGACTCTTGCCTGACCCAAAGCTCAAGTGATAAAAACCAAATTCATGGTATCTTCCCAAAATCATGACTTTCTACTCAAACAAATACTAATTTTATAGAGTATAAAAGAAAGGAGGATGAGAGACCCAATAAAATTTATTCTTGATCAAATTTTAGGACCAAATTGCAAGGCACATCAACAATACTAAGGAGTTATTTTTACACACCCTAGGGAGATCCATGAGCCAGTAAATAATACAAGACAAAGGGTAAACCATATAGTTGGTGGGTATGACTCATATAAATGTAGATATTCACTAATAGTTGATGGAACTATTGTTATAATAACTTTAAGATTAATATCTAGATAAAAATTTTTTTTACTACTTATATTACTCATATAATTGTGGATATTCATTGATGAGATATTCTCACTAATGAACTTTTAAGAAACTATCTAACTGATAAAAGTGGATAGTATGATAAAGTCACAATAAGTTTTTGATACTATTATCATGGATTATTTAGTTTGGTTAGTCAACATGAACTAATATAATTATCCTTGAGAAATGATAGTTCTTTTTAGTAGTTTTAGTGTTATTTTAATAATGTTCTCAGATCTAATAGTTTGTCTTATTATATTATTTGAATTATGAAATATTATGCTTTGTACATTCTTTATTTTTTAGCCCACCAATCAACGGATGAAAATTTTGGGACTAATCTAACACCTCGAAACCCAGAAATTGATAAATCAAAAAATCATATACAATCAATCATTTAAGGAAATCCTCCATATATTTCTTAAGGAGTTAACATATAAAATATTATAGATGACTATTATTGGAGAAGAAATGAAGAGATGGGGAGAGAAAAACCCAAATTATCAATATGATGAGGCTTTTACTCATTAAACAATGACTTCTATTTCATACCTCATGGTAATATGGATCAACTTTATTATCAGCCAATAATAAGTTATAGAGATTTGAGATATTTGTGCCATAAAGGAAGCACTTTTGATAATTATTTTCCAATCTTTAAAGCTTCACGTGATGATATATTTACCCTGCTATTAAATGATTTTAGAAGAGTGAATCAATTAGAAGAATAGTAGATGAGATGATTTGAAAAGAGCATTGAAGACACTAAATTGGGTATGTTCGAATAAAGTGATGCATCAAAAATCTTAGTTGTTGATACAAAGGTAGTTGAGGAAGTCAAAAAGAATTTTAAAAGTACTACAATATAAGTTTTGGTGGCTAATATGAAGATAGTTGAGGTCGAGAACCAGAATAATATAATTGAAGATATTGTCTTGATTATATAAGAAGAATGTGTGAATGATGAAAATTTAGTGGCTAATATAGAAAAAGTTAAAAATGAGAACAAGGAATAATATGTAGAAGAGGTCATGACATTCCACAATGTCATGGCAATAAAAAAACAAAGAATAGGTGGTCAATTCCAACTATCCTTGTTGATGATACCATCAAGAAGATTAATTATTCAATATCAATGGCTAATACCAAAAGTATAAAAAAAAAGAAACAAAAATTATATAGAAATATTAGTTCGGGCAACAAAGATTTTTGAAGAAGAAGATAAATTATTCATGGGCTGGCTATAGATATTAAATATTGAACTGCTTGGGAGGCAACACAAAAGTTTTTTTTCATATGATAAAGTTGTTTAGTTGTAAACTTAACATCACATTGATATAGATATACTTAAGCTTCCTCACTTGACAAAAGAATCACATATCCAAACCATCTAAGTTTTTGTCTCTTTAATCCCAATGGTGTAGCCATTTTTTAGTACCATACTTCAAAAATAAAATACTTATCAAAAGCTTAATGATAAAACCATTTCAAAGCCTATTGACATGGCTTCGGTGTTATAAAAATAAAAACAAAATTAGAAATTAAATTGCAAAGTCATGGCCTTGATCAAGTGTTGTGACTTCGATGTAATAGCTTGATACAATGTGCATATTTTCAATAAAAAAAGAAAAGTAAGCCCACAAAGTTATGACTTTTATTAATCAAGTCATGACTATAAACACCTAACCCTCTCTTGATTCCACAAATAACCAACCCAAATTTCACTAATCTTGTTGATTTGATGATGAAAGAGATAAAATTATAAAGAAAATGGTCGGAGAAATGAAGAACAATGAAAAATGGAAGCATGTTATGTTAAAGATAATAGAGAAATTGTTTCTGTATTAGAGAAATAGAGTTCAATAGATTCATCCTTTCTTTTGGATACATAATAGAGAAGAGAAATTTGTTATTATTTTGCACACATGGAGAAAGGGGCAATGCTTCAATTATGAGATAATTTTATACTAATTTGGCGGATATATGAGATAAAACATGTTGTGTTAGATATATTTGATTGTACTTTGATAGATGCATAATAAATAAGTTGCTTGGATTCAAAGGAGTTAAAGATAGCATGACTTTCAAATCCCTCGATAGACATCATGATTTTTTAGTAATTGCTAGCTTATTAACAAATGGAAAAGGTGAATAGAGAATGATTTTGTAAAGTATATATTAGTATTCGATATGATGAAAAATCATGGAGGTGAATAAATTTATTGTATTTCATATGCTAATTTATATTACCAGCACTCAATATATTGATGATCATTCTGAAAAGAGTAATCTTGCTATATGGCATCCTAGTTGGTTAAAAGTTTGAAATTGGTAATATCCATAAGAAGCTAATTCTTAGTTTCATTCAGAGTGAATTTTCTAGCCAAATAATTTACCCACTCTAATTACTTTATTAAGTCTAGTTAAAGAAGTTTTATCATGCGAACATGTTGATACAATATCTTCAATAATGTCCCCCAATATTATGTGACAATAAAAGGGGACTTGAAGGAGATATAAAAGGAAAGAAGTCAATTCATAAAGAAAAAAAAACCAATAGAAAATTTGGAAGAATGATCATCTTTCATTGGAGCTAACATACAAGATATAGAAAGAAGGGGCAGAAGATGAGAAGGGAAAGCCCACATTGAGTATCCCCCAAATGCATAAGGAGCTAACATGTTTTGTGTTTTAGAAAATATGCAATAGGATGCTAAAAAAACAAGGAACACCTACAAATTGAGATCCAATCCCTACGTACAATAATAATGGAGGAAGCTATAAAATGAGATATATTATGGAAAATACATCTCAAAAAAAAACCAATATTATTTATCATAAGCTTGAAAAGTTTGAAGATGAGATTTACAAACTTTTGAATGAAGAGATAAAATGCATGTATAATAGATTGACGGAGGGTGTTGAATCATTTGAGAGACTATACATGCTCATCATAATAGCTTAGAGTAAAATAGTATCCAAAATAAATGAAATGAATAGAAATGACTTGCAATTTTAGGAGAATTACTATCTAGAGATATTGGAAAAAAGCAATGCAAATCAAAAGAATTTATATTTTGTAATGAGATCTTTTGAGGATGCATCGAACTTCATTGGGCAAATATAAGATGTTTTGCGTGATATTTTGGCAAAGATATTAGATTGAGAAACTACTTAAAAGATAGATTAAAAGAGACCATCTACTTCTATGATACCATTTGAGTACTCTAGAATTTATTTTTTTTTATAGAAGTTTGATCTTGAAGGAAAATCTATCATCATCCTCTTTTGGATCATTGAGATGCATTTTTTGTTTATTTCCAAATTGTTGTGTTGTAATCAATTATGTTTAATTTTTTTGAAGTGATGTGAGAGATGAATTTTTTATTGAATGAGAAGTTATTACTCATAGATGAGCAATAATTTTAGTATGTGATTTTATTTGATATATAAAATACTGAATATTCTTGTGTATTTATGATGATTTTAAGTGGTATAAAAATATAGAAATGAGCCAGAATTGGATAGATTTTATAACTTTAGAGTTTATGAGTTTTAGATTCTTGTGTATTTCTGTCAACTAGTGATATTTGGTTCATCGAGTAATTTCAATATTTATTCTTGGCCCAGCCTCTATGTATTTAATTGTGATAATTTTTATATGCTATGAGTATACATGTCTTATTAACATAACCCTTTATTTGTACACTACATTCTTTTTTGCTACGTAGTTATTTTGAAGTTGCAGCCATATTTATCTCATAATAATTAATTGGTTACGATATTAATTTTACATGATAGTAACAAGTTTTTATTGGAACTAAAAATCATGGCCACCTTCCAGCACTATGATTTTATTTTTACCAAGACTTTATATTCTTAAGTTAGAGCTATGACTTTTTCTCCAAACTACAACTTTTAATTTATAAAAAATTATAAAGCCAAAACTACTTAGCCAAAATCATGAAAATTATCCATCATCATGAATTTTGGATACATAATGTTATAGAGGGCATTACTTGAGTGCGACCACTTCCAAGGAGGTGACTCTTTCTCTCAAGGGAAGGGAAAACCATGACTTGAATGTACATGCCAACTATCAAAGTCATGGTCATTTCAAAACCCTCATCCATTTGATGCAAAAGAAAGACCACAACCAATTAGTGATAATTCCTATCAACATGGCCATTTGTTGCAAAGGAAAGACCAAAGCATTGATATAATCTCAAAGTTATGACTTTGTGTTATATACATAAAATACACAAGTTATGGATACTTCTCGGCACTACAACTTTGTGTTATAGAAGGATTCGAAGGCATTCCAAAGTAATGATCACTTCTCAAAGCCACAACATTATGCTCAAGAGACAAAGGTCAAAGTTTTGATATATTTCCAAAGCTATGGCGTTCAACTCAGACAAATGCTATAAAGGAGATCTATGAGCAGCCAAGGGATACAAGAAAAATGTAAACCCTAGAATTAGCAGACATAACTCTCAAATCCCTCATCTCTATGATGGATTTGAGAAATCAACAAATTAGCATGATATTAGAGTTTGAATCCTAGATTTTTGTGAGGGCTTTTATTGGGAACCTAAGATTCATGAGAATTCTTCTCATGTATCTTATATAAATATTTCCCCAATGTCAAGCTAAATTGAGAACAATGTCTTGTATAATTATGATTTATGTGATGTTTGAATGATTTTATAATTAATTGATATGTTTGTTTAATATTGTGGAATGAAAATTGAAAGAAATGATAATTAAATAAAGCTTAAAATAGGATTTTGGCTATTGGTTTGTTGTGCATGTTGTCATTATGGATGGTGATATGTAAACTATTAGGCTCACTCATGTATACATTTGGAAAGAACTGACAATCCATCCAACAATGATGCATGAGACAAACTTATTAAAATCAGAAATCGAGGTATGTTAATCATTGTGAGTAAAATGTATATATTTTGGAAAGTATGAGTGATTTTATACATCACTCCAGTGTACATATAAGAACTAATATTCGATTGTTGTGGATATTTTATACAATGTTTTTATAAAAGTTTTACCTTTAGTGTGTGAGTCACATCATTACTACGGAATACAATGACTTATAATCTATATAACATTATGCAAGTAGTTTTGACTCACAATGTGGTCATAGCAACTTTGAGTTGTTTTTATTATAAAGTTCCACTGGTGAGATTTGAGGGAAGTATATGTTAATTGTACAAGTATGGCACTTACGAAGCTATAAGTACAAACACTTTTAAACCACTTTAGTTCTCGGTCTTTATGATACCTAAAATCAAAAAATAAAAATATACATACGAAGTAACCATCAAAGGCAATTGAGTAGTTTCCTAAAATGTATGAACTTGTGAATGATACTCAAGTAAAGATGATTTATTTTCTTGTTAGTAAATATGTAGGGAATAACTATGAGGAGACCATCATTAATATTATATTAATGATGATAACCACCTTATATACCATTAGAAAAAATAAGCATTCTAATAATAATTTAACCTTTGTTTTGTATCCAAACCCAACATAAATTGAATTATTTGATTATCCATCATATGAATCAAATAGACAAACCATAGGATCAAAAAGTCATACCAAAATTCTAGATTATCTTCTTTACTAGAATTATATTATCTTATTATTGGTTGGCCAAATTACTGATATAATTTAATGGGATTGATATTTGATTGAAAGTCCTTTTTACTACTTGTATGACTCGTATACTTACACATATTTGTTGATGAAATATCCTCACTAACTATTAAAATTTTATCTATATATATAGGTAATTATATTGAAATATAATATTAATGGATTGTGTAGAACAAAACATAACTACAATAGACACTTGTTTTAATGTGATTCACTAGCCATTCAATATGACTAGTTATGTCCACCAAAAAAAGTTTATAGTGCTTACAGATTTATTAACCTTAAATTTTTTAGTACATAATTGAGATAAAGAAGAAGAATAGAGCGCACATCATGATTACAGATACAACATATATATATATATATATATATATATCTAATAATGTGGATTCAACATAAAATAAAATGGGTTGGATCTTCATAGTGGATCGGGTCATGCTTAAAAAATTTCTTCTGTTTGCTAACTAGGCAACAGGACCCCCATTATTGTTTAAATGTCAAATATCCAATCTCTCAAACATAATATATTAGTACTTGCACCTATAAATAAAATAGAGAAACAAAATAGAGTTCAGAAAATAGAAAACAAAACAAATTATATACTACACTAATAAGATTTTAAGTCACTATCTAACCAATAAAATTGAACAATATAACAAAGTCATAACATCCTACTACTTACTTACATTCCAATACTTTAACACATAAGTCTCCCTAAAATTATTGAAAATTAAATAAAAAATGAAAGTAATATTTTACTAGTATCCACTTTAAACAAAGGTGCCAAAATTGGTGTCCCTCAAAAAAAGAGGATAAACATCACTAACACATCATCATCATTGTGACCTATGCAAGAAGTCAATGATAGAATAATGATCTTAGCAATGATATTTGGGTTAGGATTTTTGTGAGAGTGACTTTACATAGATGGAATTGATGATTGCTAAAAATCATTCTAATAATCAAGCATTAAAAGAGTGAGTAGGAGGTCACCATCAGCATCTATAATAGAAACCATGAAGACGTTGCTAGAGTCTTTGCTATGAACAAACAAAATGTCTCACGCATCAATCAAGTGGCATCAAGAGATGTTAAGCAAATTAAAACTAAATTATTCAAAATTCATCGACGAAACAAATGAAGTTGAATTGAATTAGGATTGCATTAAATATTATGTGTATCATTATGAACACTAATGGATTCATTTAGACAAATGAATCACAAGCATGAAGATACTAATTTTGAGAACAAGTTATTGCATGGAATATGGAACTATCAACAACGCATTGTCTAATTACAAGTATATTCTTCATGAATATTGATAAATGAACAACAATTATATTTTTATGTATGAGAGGGTTATGGGTGTCGTTTTACTCCATATATTAATCTAAACATCAGATTGTGCCATGTGCATCGGACTATTTTACACACATATCAAACATATTGAAAGGCCAGTTTTTGTGAGGAATGTAACTAATGGACCATATAAAGAATAACCAACAAAGACCCAATAATTCATATCACATCCAAAAACTTCATCTTCATTAATTTGTTGCCAATCACGAGAAAGAAAGAAAGTGAGAGGGGGCGAAGGAGGGAGGAGAAGATAGGGAGAGGGAGAGAGGGAGAAGAAAATAGAAAGAGAGGGATAAAAAGATTGGAAGAGAGAGGGGGAGAAAAAGATAGGAAATGGGAGAGGAGAAAGAAATGGGAAGATGGAGAGAGTGTGTGTGTGTGTGAGAGTGATAAGAAGGTAGGGAGAGAAAGATGGAGAGTGAGAGAGAGTGAGAGTTTACCATGTGTAACTAGGTGGCTAGATATTCAAAACTGGTACATAATTTTTTTAATAAGGTTGTTGATGATATTTAAAGGATATATAGATGATAAACCTTTTCAAATATCCTTTTAAATAATTTTACAAATTATTCTATTTTTTCCCACAAATTATACCAAGTTAAAATCTTTTTTTTTTTGTAATTGTCAATTTAAATTGCCCCTAAAACATATTTGTCCCTTCACTAAATCTCAAATTATTGTTTTTTTCAGATTAAGAAAATTTGATTTATCCATCAAGAATAATATTTTTCCTTAACCTAAATTAATAATTTTTTTATTAAAATTAGACTAGAAAATTAAGCAGTAGGTCTCACAGTCAGGCAAGCTTCAACCATTAAGCAGAATTTGAGCTTGAGCCTACCTTCGCAACCTATTTGAGATACTGATTCAAGTTAGAATACTTTCTCAGAGCGATTGAACTAGCCTTAAAGTTATACTATATTATTTTCAAGAAAATTACTATTATTAGTTGTTTTCTAGTTAATTAAAAAATAATTAAATAAATTACTAAGAGAAATCAAATTTGAAAAAAAATGATAGTAATAAAAGATATACTAACATAATTTGATCATTGTTTGATAATATTAATGTGTATTCGATGATATGTATTTATTGATATTTAGTAGTAGGTTGCGATATAGATAAAAAAAATTATACATTATGATGGTCCTCAAATTTAATGATGTTTGATGATATTTATAAATTATTTGATGACATTCATATTATTGTTATAAAATGAATGTCATTGACATTTATTAAATATAATGATAATTTAATGATGTTTTCTGACTTTCTATAAGATTGAATGATTCTAAGATTTTATTAAAAATGCATTTTAATATATTTATTATGTCATTGATACCATTAATGCATTTTAATATATTTTTAGATAATATTAAAAATGCTTTTATTGACGATGATTTTGTAGTATCATTTTAATATGTTTGAATAAACATTGAATTTTTTTACAGGAAATACAATAATAATTTTATGATATGCAAGATCTTAGATGAAATTAAAATAATTTAAAAAATTTTTCACTTATGAATTTCTATTTTTTCAAAGTTTTTCTTTTATGGATAAATAATTTGCAATTTGGATTTTTTATAACAATTTATGAAATTTATACTTTTTATGATGTGTGTGTGTGTGTGTGTGTGTGTGTGTGTGTGTGTGTGTGTGTGTGGTACAGCAACATTTCAGTATTAGATGACTTCAAGTATAAGAATCAAGAAAGCATGATGCTTGGCTTCTGGCAAGTAAGTATATTAAACAATTATAATTTTATAGGCTATGCATTTATATTTTTTAGATTGATTAAATTCAATAATTGATGTAGAAACAAGTCACAAAAAAACAAAATATGGTTTTGATAATGACATAATGCTAAATAATGTAGATAAAATTTACTTCTCTAAAAAAAAAATAAAAAAATAGAAAAAATATATGTACCAATATCATGGTATTCATGTAATTATAATCATTAATATAAATTGATGATATTATCAGTGTCAGTCATGTGAATTTTAGCATTCTAAGCAATGCAATTTTTCCTACAAAAACTCACACAAATTCAACTAAAATATGTCTTATTTTTCTTCATCAAATCAATTCATGTTTTAAATGTTCTAACTTTTTTTTATATCCTTTACCACCTTGTAAATCTATTTTTTTAATTAGAGTCATGGATAGTCTCCATTTCATGATCCCCAAGCACTCCCACTCGAGAGCTACAATGAGCTATGTTTGATTAATTAATTTTAATAAGATTTAAGACACTTTAAATCCAATATTGAAGGGTTTTAGCATTTTATGGCTGGATTTTAAATTTTAATAATTTACAGATAAAGTACATATAAAAATAATGGGAAATGTATTTATTAAAAATATGGATCTGAACAGATTGAATTTATATTCAAAAATTAAGAAAAATGTGTAATATGAACAATATTACATATGATCGATTGTATGTATATAGAAAGTTACAGTAAGTCAACAAGATTTTCTTTCATTCTTATTTATTATCTTAGTTCCATTCTAAAATACTCACAATCTCAAAAGTAGTGAAAGTATGTTAAAACTAGAAAAATATGTTAAGATCCTTCACATTCAATCATTTAAAAGTATCAAATTTTAGATAACATCATTAATATGTATAAACTATCAATTAAAAAAAATTCACATGCAATGTAAAATTATTTATATAAAATAACTCTTATGACCATATACAAAATTTCATCAAAACTCAACTACAAGCTCAACCAAAACTCTCACATAGCTCTAAAAGCTTCAGAATTTAGATTAGCCATTGATATTACTTCTATATGTGAAAAAAAAGAGTAGGTAACTCATGCCCAATAAAAAAATCTCAAGAAAATATGAGAATATCTATGTTTCCTCCTCCAATATACTATTTATGTTTTTGAGAATAAGTTTTAAAATATTTATTCATATACTTATATATATATATACATGACGATAGAAATGTATGATACCATTATGTTTATGTGTGAGTTTTCAAAATATTCATTTTTCAATCTCATCTAATTGTCACAAAAATATGAATAATTTATGCATACCAAGGTTCCAACAAGCCACAATGAAACATATATATATATAAAAACTAACTTGCTAACTCTATCTTAGCTACCACTCCCATTAGAGAATACTTATGCCAACTCTAGTGATTCAATTACCCATGAGAGATTTACTAGTTTCTAGTTTGATAACCACTACCTCCACATAGCGGAACTTTATCACAAGTGCATAAGGATCTTTGGGTCATTCTTATGACATATTGTTTGGTATTTAAACTAACAATTAGTCTTATATATTTTGATGACTTTTGATGATGTGTAGGCATGAAAATAAGATATTTATGAATCAATTTTACAACTTTGGAGTTTTGATAAATTTTAATGAATATTCATAAAATTGATAGGTTTTTGGAGGTGTTTAGCTGAGAGGCACAATATGAAATCTCACATAGTTTTAGAATTCATTCTTGGCCAAAACTCTAACTAATTAGTCTTGATAATATTTATATATCATGACCCTACTAACTCATTACCATAATTCTTAAATTGTGCAACATATTATTTGTGCTTGCAATATCACCATGAAGTTACAACAATACTAATCTCATAAAATTTAAATGATTATAACATTAATTTTATTTTATAACAACCAAATAACCCACTAGTACTAAAAATCATGGTTACATCCTAGTGTCATGACTTTATCTTTAATAAGATTAGTGGTCCCAAGTCAGTCATATTATTTTTAAAAAATAGTGACTTTGAACTATAGAAAGTTATAGAACCAAAACTAGTCATGCCAAAGCCATGAAAATTACTTAGCACTGTGATTTTTGAGACACAAAATATTATATAGGACATTACTCAAATATGACCATTCCCTAAAGTTATGACTCTTATCCTGAAAAAGAGGTAAAACAATGACTTGTATATTCAGTCTAATTGCTGGCATCTCAATATCTTTACACCACTATGATGATATGATATGTGAGAGAAGTCAAGGCTAGTGGCATGACCACTCACAATGCCATAGCCACTTGATACACATGAAAAGAAAATTTTTGGGTCATGATCATTTACCAACACCACACCATATGATACACATGAGAGACATTATTAGTGCCACAACTATTTTCCATCACTACATCCATTAATAATAAAGAAAGACCAATGCCAGCATCATGGCCATTTCTTAGCACCATAGCTATATTATGATATGAGAGGTCATTCACAACACCATAATCATTCCTAGTGTTTCATCTTAGTATGAGAAAGGTAGATGCTATAAATCATGACCACTTCTTTGTGTTGTAAGTCTGTGTTATAGAGATATTAAGCCTAATTCATGGTCATTTCCCATTACTATGACTTTGTGTTATATAAAGATTAAGATATACTAAAAAGTTATGATCACTTTCTAGAGTTGTGACCTCGAGCTTAAAAGATAAAAATTAAAGTTATAAGTTTATTCTAAAAATCATGAATTTCTACATAAAGTAATGTAGAATCATTTGAGTAATAGATGAAGAAAGAGAAATTCTAGAAAATTTGCCTTTTTTTTTCTAAACCAAACAAGTAAAGACAAAAATGTAAATATCAAACCTTATGGGTGAATTTTACACTCACTATGGGCTCTACTAGCAAGAAATAGAAGCGAGACTTATTACTAATCTTTAGAGTTAAGAGAGGGGATGGCTCTCAAACCCCCCCCCCCCCCCCCCTTCTTTATTATAGATTCATAAATTTCTGTCAATATAACATCTAGGCTAGGATTTGTATAATTTGATTTATATGATGTGATAATGATTTTATATTAATGGATATATTTTGATTTATATTGTGTTATGGATATTGATTGATGAGTGATAAAATAGAACTTAATCTAGGGTTATAACTATAGATAAATTCTACAAGTAAGCTTGTGCATGAGTCATACAAGTTTATCTTGTCTTGTGTATCTTAGTTGGAAAGTTTTCTTTATGTCATGTACGCACTACAAGAAAATATTTGTTTAGCTATTAAAATTTAGCTAGGGAAAAATCTCTATCTAATTATTGAGGGATTAGCTAGTGAATAGCAAGAGATTTTTGATTTTACATTGAATTATAAATTTGTGACCGTTTAGTGACGAAAATTTTCGATTGAAAAATGTCACTGGCTAATATTACCATAGATTTTCATGCAAAGAATAAAGACAATTTTAGCAACGACTTTAGCGATGGATTTTTCCTAGCTAATTAGATCGAAACAAAATATGTCACTAAATAATTATTTGAAAAAAAATTTACGATTATTTATTATTTGCAAGTGATTATTCCTTAAATGATAATTTTCACAACATATATGCATTTAGCTAGGGAATTTTTCCGAGCTATTTGGACTCGGAATTATTTCCATCATTAAACTATGCTGATTTATTTTTTTTTATTTGTTTTAATATTTGATAAAATTTTATATATTAAAGGTTTTTCATGGTCTATGGATGAGGGATTCTTGAAAGATATATACTCCTCATATAATTATAAAAATATGATATTATAAATAAATAATTTCAAACATATATAAATAAAAATACAAATTTATATTAATAAAGACTAAAATAACTATTTTTATAAATTATAAAATTTTTAAAAAATTATACAAAAAATTTTTCTAAAATTTTTCTAAAATTTTTAAATATGCTATTTAAATATTTGTGTTAAAAAATATTAAATAATAAATTCTATAATTATTATAATTTTTAAAGATATTTTAATAAATAAATGAACATACATAAAAATTTCTACTAATAAAAAGCTAAATTAATTCATTAAATAATAAAATAAAAAATATTTACAAAAATATCTGAATTAACGAATAAATTAGTAAATATTTATATTATTTTAAGTTTAAAAAATAGTTTTATGATTATAAGAAACTTTTTAAAAAAATAATTGCTAGAAGATTTGAAAATTTTGAATTATAAAAAAATTTTCAAATTTTTCATAAAATTTATAAGAAAATTAAATGATATTTAAAGATAAAAACATAGATGTTTGCCCCTACCAAAATTTATAAGAATTAAATAATAGAGTAAAATTGTTACTATTAGCTTTTAATATTCCATCTTTATTAAAATAATAAATATAACTTGTTTTAATAATCTTATCCCTTTAAGTAATTTTTGAAATTTTATATATTATAAATTATATCATATAATATGAAATCTTATGCCTTTAAAATTATTTCATATTATCTTCATAAAAATTAATTTGAATTCTTAAAAATTTATAACCATATATATATATATATTTATATTTATTTATTTATTTATTTATTTATTTATTTATTTATTTATTTATTTATTTATTTTTTTTAACATAAAGAGTATTTATAACTCTTAGGAGAATGGTTTAAAGACCAATCATTTTTTCATGTGTTCCTTGATATACGAAATTTGTAAATTTTGTATCCATTTGATTTTTTTTTTCTAGTTATAAAGCCAAACATCTATTTTTTGAAGTTGTTTATATATTTATTGTGTAATTAAGTTGATAATTAATAATTGTAAGGCATTTGTTTTTCATGTGTACCTTGCTACTCACACATTAACTTGTTGCAAATAATTTGATAATAAAAAAAGATTAGTCTTTATGTTTTTTTTTATATTTATTATTTATTTAATCTTTTGATAATGAAAAATTAAAATATTTTGGGAATTTTAAAACTTCAAAACACTATCTTGTTCACTTGTTGTCGAGACTCTATAGACAACTCTAACTAGCGCCAAACACCTCTTCAATCTGTCTCTCTCTATCGACATGGATACATCATAACTAAATAGTAGAGTAAGAGAGATTTTTTTCAGCCATGAAATTCTTATTGATTTGAGGTACACTTTTTATCCTAACTGTTCATTGATTATCTTAATGCAAAAGTGTGTGTTTTGATTATGGGGTTTTTTTTTTCCAAATTCATCTTCTACCCTAACTGTTATCGTATATTGTAATTTTCATAGAAATTATATAGTAGATATTTGTGTTTGTATGACTCTATGTAAAGTCAAGTTGTTGCCACAAGTATATAAATGGCTAAAGATCCTACTCATGCAAACAGTATTAATCTGGATGTTCGTGGTAAATCATTACAAGTACCAAAATCATGAATCACCTTGATATGCTTGGATTGCTTATATACACTGATTCAAATACATACTTCATGCATGTGTGATATAATGTGTTCTCATTGAGTGGATGCTGAAGTTGCAAAGTAGGTATGCAGGCTTGATATCCATGTATTTTGCCACTCAGACAGTCTTATGATTTTGGATGTTAATCACAAAATGGGTGTTGGTGCTTGTGGTGAGAAGTGTGTATATTTGGATGTGCAAATTGCTTGTTTGCTAGTGGCTATTGCGAAGGATTTAATTAGGAAGTTTCATAATGCAACCTAAAACTTAATCTGAAGCTCATGGTAAGAGTCACTGATAAAATTGAATTGATGGGCTTCTTTGTTCCAAATAAGATAACTAAGTACATGCTATTTTTTGTGATCTTATAGCTAGCTGTAATTTTTTTATACTGATAAGAAATTGTTCATATTAGGTTTATTTAATTGATGATCATGTGTGTAATAGTTAAACCTAGTTCTAAGCAAATTATATTTTCTTTACATAAATCTTTAATGTTCCAATATTTATTATAGTTTATTTTGATATGTTTGTAACATTTTGAAATAATTTCTTGATGAGTATATTGGTTCATTTTATTTTTTTGTGATTGAAGATGAAAATAATAAATTATGTAAATATGATGATCCCAAGATTAATATCTTGGTTTTCTATGATATAAATAGTCATAATCAAAAAATAAAAAGTTTTTATCCATTTTTAATACAAAAATTGAAATATATTTTTGTTATGAAAGTGAAAGAGAATTAATATAAATATATATGTATGTATATATGGCGGTATGAATGAAATTTTTATTATATATGTATCTATATATGCATGTATACATACATACATACATACATATATATATATATATGTGTTCATAAACATTCTTTATGTAATATATATATATATATATTGTGAAGCATGGCAAGTTGCACGCAAGCAAAAAAGGAGGATGCATAACAAGGAAAACAAAGTTGACATAAATACTAAAAGAAAGTAAAGATAAAGAGAAATAAGATGGTGAAAAAATGGCTATAATTTTTATACATATATTTAAATACATATTGAAAAATCTTTAAGAAATATATTTTGCTTTTTGTCATAGATGTTTTTTTCATCATTACTAATTTTTTATGGTTTTATTTGGTTGTTCTTGATTTGATTATCTAGTAAATCGTGTAAATCTAAAATATATCATTATTTTATTTTTGTTTTCTTTTAATTTAATTGAAATCTTTAGCAAATATTATGTAGCTCATTACTTTGGCAAAAAATGGGTATCAATTAGAAATAATATTTGAATTAATTGATTGAGAATTATTAGTTTGATGTCTTGTTTAATATTTGAATTTCAAAGAATAGCAAGATATCATGCATTCTCAAAGCACACTGGCCATGCATGGTGACTTATTTCGTGTATACATTTATAATAAGCAATTTCTTTCATCATTATATAATATTCACATGAGTAATATGATAGATAATTTGATTAGTAATAAAGTAAACCATTCTGTTTTTAAAAAAATATGCATCGGTATATATATCCAAAGTAGTTGATGTGTGGTCATGTGAAGTTGCATATTTAGTGCAGTCTATGTTTGCTTTACATGTATAGCTTTTTTGTTTATAATGAAACATGTGTACTAATATACTTATGTACACAAAAAAACTTGTCAATTTATTTGTTACACATACAAAAAATTTGAAATTGGCAAGAGCAGCCCTAAATGACTGCTCTTGCCAAAATGTAGTTTTTTTTATCTTGTATTGTATTAAATAATATTTTAATGTGTTATGTCTGCTCATGAAAGATTAAATTAAAAATAACATATAATGTGAGTTAACAACCATCAAAGAAAATGAAAATAGGCTTTCCAATACAAAAAATAAATTTATAAGTTTAATATCTAATCGGCAAAAGTATATAAGTAATGGTCATACCTATCCTAGGTATTTTTCAATGGATATAAATTTCACACAATCGGGCACGGTTCATCTAAAGTAACTATGAATAGTAATGTATGCATTAAAGGCTCAAGTTATAGTGCAGATGAGATTGATTATTATGGTCAACTCGCATAAGTTATTGAGTTGGAGTATCTTGGACTTCAAAATAATAAGATTGTATTATTAAAGTGTGGGTGGTTTGATCCTATATGAAATGTGGGTACAAAGATTCATTCAGATTATAAGCTAGTGGATGTTAACCATAAATGCAAATTTAATCAATATAAGCCATTTATTATGCCAGTTCAAGCCACTCAAACATATTATTGTACATATCTGAGTTTATCTCGTGATAAGAGTGACTAGTGAGCCATTTGCAAAATTAAAACACGTTCAATTTTTGAAGTACCAACATCTCAACAAAGAAACTTAACTATTATACTGGCATTTCAAGAAGATGACATAAATAATATCGAGCTCATGAATGTAGATGAAGATCTAGAAAACTTATATGACTCAAATGGTGGCCTAATAGAAATTGAAGATGATCATTTTCAATCTAAAGATGGGTTGGAACTTTCATCAAAATCAGATGAAATGTCAGAAGATCTATTAGAGGATGATAGTGATGTCGATAATTAAATTGTTATAATTTTATTATAATATTATTGTTTCAAAGATTTTCTATATTTTGTTGAAATCCATTGGTCTGTATTATTCTAAAATTCATGGTTGTTCATCATATCTCTATTATTTATTCTATGTTTTTATTTTTTGTATAGCAGATGGCACATAAAGGACATGAGCATGGTGGAGGTGGACGTGGATGCAGAAATGAATGAAATTCATCTAATATTTTACATCTTGTTGTAAAGTCAGTGTCATCTCATACCCACCATATCCAAACTTCAACATCAACATCACCATCACCATCTCCATCACCATCATTGACACCTTTACCATCACCTTTATCAGATATAAGCCCACTACCCATTGTCCATCTTGCACATACTTTTGATCCATCATCATCTTCTACACCATATTTTACACAAATATTTCTCCCATTTACAGTACCATCGACATCATCAAATGATGTGTCTTCCTCTACATGCAGTACTAAGTTAGTAATAGAGATTGTGAATGTGAGCTATAAGAAATATGTAAATATTACTTGAATAAAAATTAATTATGTTCCTATTAGTGGTTTTCTTTATATATATATAGTTATGAATTGTTTATTTTCAATGTTATTTAATTTTTTTATAGTTTCATTCCATCTCACAAGTGTTCAGCTATAATTACAAAGTCTTTTAAAAAAATGGTTGATTCTAAAGCATACTCTTGGAAGAAAGTTTCTAAATTGACAAGAGAGACTATCTTTAATCACTTTCAGGTAAAAACAAAGAAACAAAAGAATTGAAAATTAATTATCTAATTAGTTAACTATTAAGTTGGTTATTATTCAAGCATTAAATAATTATGTCATTGTTATTAATATTGTTTAATGAATTTTTTGTATATAGAATCAGTGCACATGGGCACCAAAATTTGATGGACAAATAAAGTTATTATGGGAGAGCAAAGCTGCTGAATGGTACTCAGATTTTATCCATAAATTGAAGAATCTAAAAGATATGCTTGATTTTATACCCGAGGATGAGTGGCTCGAGTGGTTTAAGTAATGGGAGGAGCCAGATGTGAAGAAAAAATTAGAGATAGCCAGTAAAACTCAATGGAATGAGGTAGCTGGACCAGTTACAGAAATGTCTCACCACACAAGAGGGTCAAAGTCGAGCATTGAGCATGCTCGAGATTTGGTACAATTTATAAGTTTAAAATATTTATATATTTAGTAGTTTCTCTAATAGTCCAAATAAATCAAATCTATGCCTGGTTTTATTATTTTAACTAAAATTTTCTAATATTTGTTAATTTTTAACTTAATAAATACATACTTTAGGCTGGAGAATTAGGTTGAGATCCTAATTTTTATGAGATTTTCAAAAAGGTGCATGTGGAGAAAGAAAATGGTCAGTTTATTGACAACAAGTCTCAGATGATTGTTGTAAGAATCTGTTATATTAATAAAATTTTAGAATACTATATTAAATTTTGAAAGTTGTGTAGAATGAAAAATATTAAATTTATTTTATGTATATCTAGAATAGTATTTTTTCTATTTATCACAGGAACACATGGAGTGTTCTATTAAATTTTGAAAGTTGTGTGACAGCTACTTGTCAGCAAGTTGAGTGTTCTATGGATCTTCAACCAATTGATTATGATCCTATCTATTTGGAGACCATAGAAGATCAAAAGAAGCAATGAGTGTATGGTATCAGCTTGAAGAGAGTGGCATTTTATTGTAGCAGTCATATTTCTAATTCCTATGTCACAACAAGTAATGGAAACAAATGAATGTTTTGAAGTTATGGAGATATAAATGAAAGAGAAGGATGAGCAGATTTCTCATTTGAAGGAAGAAATGCATGAAAAGAGAAGGATGAGCAAATTACTCATTTGAAGGAAGAAATATAAGAAATGAATGAAGTGGATGATGAGATTAAAGAAATTAAGAATGTAATGCAACAATAGATGTCCTATATGGAGTCATGGTTAGTGGCCTTGACACAATAGATAGCATTCCAAGTTCCAACTACAAAACCATGTAGGAGAGGCTAGCACAAATGCACCAGCTAATTATGAGAATGATTTTGTTTTAAATGTTGTTGAAACTATGTTATGTTTTAGTTTTAACCATGTAACTTTTGTATCAGAATTATTTCTAAACTATTTTGGTTTTTGTTATTTATTTCAGAACTTCTAGATTTTTGGCTTCATGTTCATCTTTCAAATACTCTTATAAAATGTATTAGTATAAGTGAAGATGTATAATCTCATTCTAATATTGTAAAGAAGATGTGGCACTATATAAAAGAAAATAATCTATAGGTATGCCAACATCCATCGTCTTCACCTCCTCCCGATGAGAATATATGGTGCTATTTTTTCAATTTCAATTAATTATTAAATGTTATTGTTTTTTAAAAGGATCCATTAGATAGGTAGAGAATAATATGCAATGATAAGTTGAAAGAACTACTCCAACACAAGTCTTTCATTGGATTTGCAGTCTCAAAGCTCTTATCTCCTCACTTCTTGAAGAATGAATAGTGAGCAACTTATGAGCTTATGATTTTTGTATATGTGTAGCTAAACAGGAGGAGATTTTGTGGCATCATTTTTCTTGATTCTAGTTTTGTTCTTTGCTTGGCTAATTTACCTAACCATGATTCTTTGCAGGACATCTGCTATGCAAACATGGTGTTGATTTTGGAAGTTGACGACTTCAAGTGTCACATGTTCATACAGGTTTTAGTTTTTTATTTTGATTTTGTTTTTTATTTTGATTTTTTTTTGAATTTTTTTTGATTTTTTTTTGATTTTTAAAATATTTCTACTGTGAAATGAGAGTTTTTGTGTTTTGTGTTGATATTGTTAGAGCCTTAAATTTGATGCAGTTTGTGCCTGCATCGAGAATAGGAGAGCCAGATGTGACCAGAAGAAAGCCAAATTACTTCCTTTAGTGTGAGCCAACACAAATTAGTGCAACCAAAATATCTATCAGCCAAAATATAACCCATACACAATCATTTTTTTTTATTTTTTTAATTTTTCAGCACTATTTTATTTTGCACACTACCATAACACATTACATGCATTCACTGCCCACATTGCCTCACAATGAATGCCACACTACATGCATATAACTGCCCACTACCTTTCCAAAATGCATCCACTGTGCCCACAATCACATGGCACATGCCACACTGCCTCACAATGCATGCCACACTACATGCATATAACTACCCACTACCTTTCCACACATGTATCCACTGTGCACACTATCACATGGCACATGCCACACTGCCACCTAATTTGTGTCGCACTACATACACATTGAGACTATCGCACACATGCATGTAGTGCATTCCAGACTACCACTGGCACATTGCTAACTTTCACATGATGCATGCCAGACTGCCATATGATGTGTCACCCAATTATTGCACACCAAACTACCATATGATGTGTCACCCTATTATTGCATGTCAAACTACCACATGATGTATCACCATATTATTGCATGCTCACACCTCTTCATTTGATTTCATGTTAAAAGTAAACTCATAAAAAACTCATACAAACTCATAATCATAAATGTGTAATGAGAAAATTAATAAAATATAAACCCTAACAGTATGAAAGACAATATTCATAAACTAGCTTTTTTTCTAGTTTTGCTTCTTTTGAAGTTTTGCATCATACATCTTAAAATTCATTGCTTTTTTTAAAGCTTTTTATTGAGATCCATGAAACATATATAGCAATTAGTTGTTTATGTTCTTTGTTTCATAATTATTAATGCCTAGTTTTCCTACAGATGAACATCATTGGGTTGTATTATGATGCGATGTGAATTACACTTTCAATGAGGAAAGAAAATTTGGAATATTTAGCAAGCTAGATGCTTGTACATTTGCTCTTAATATGTATAATGAGGGAAATACTCTAAGCATCATAAGTGATTCCTCTGCTCATGGTACACATGTTGCTGCTATTGCTGCTGCTTTCCACACACGGATATCACACTGGTCTGCTGTTGATGGTTTATTCCTTCATGGTGGTTTTACATTTGCATCTCTCTCTCTTCAATATAAAAAGTTATTGCTCAATGGAGTTGCACTGGGGCACAAATAGTATCATGCAAGATTGGAGACTCACGCTTGGGGTCAATGGAAACAAGACCAGCTTGACATTGGCCCTGGTAACTATAGTGGAGGTCAGCTAACGTTTATTAGTCATTCATATTTACTCTAGATAATGATATTCACATAGTAAAAACACTTGCTTTTATGCAGCATAAATGAGATCTCATGAATATAAGCTATTGCGAGCCCATTTTACTTCCAAATTATGGTCATTTTGTTGATCTTGCTAATGAAGTATGAGTTATATTTATTAATAATTGAAGTTGGATGCAAGTCAAGCATATGCCCAATAGCTAATGGTGATGTTGGGGTCAACATAAGTGCTCTTGGTGGTGTTGTGGCTCCGGTGCCCAGATGGAGTCTCCAAAAGTGCATGCTAATGAATGGAACATCAATGCCCTTTCCATCTGCTAGTGGAGGAATTGCATAGCTCATTAGTGCAACGAAACTATGTGCTTTTTAATTTTATATTTTTTTATCTTGGTGTGTTATCTATGTAGAAATTGATGGTGTTCTCTGCTCAACATTGTGTAGGTCATGAGTATTCCTGTGAGTCCATATGTTGTACGAAAGACTTTAGAGAATACATCAATTCATGTTTCTAAGTTGCTTACTGATAAACTATCTACAGGCCATGGGCTCATTGAAGTTAACAAGTTATATTTCTATTCATATGCCTTTATTCTTTGGAATCTTATTCTGCCAGAAGCTACCTTCATTGCTTTGATCAGAATCTCATTCCTCTTCTGCCTCTTCTAATATCGACCTGCTAAATCTCCTTTTTTTTTGCTTTTTTACCATTCTTTCTCTCGGGTGCTTTCAAAGCCCAAAGAACCAGTGGCACCCATGACTTGGTTTTCAATTTCCTTCCTTATTCCATTTGCATCAATCGTTCCTTGCAGGTTCAACCAAGATCCCATCTTCATTCACATACTCAAGGATATTGTCATCATCTTTTGGGAAAAAGAATCTTGTGGTGGGAGATAAGTGAGTTGATATATATCTCGGGCTTGCATGATCCTTACCTTCCATGCTTTTGCTATTGAACTATATCTTGGTCAAACAACCAGGCTAATGTACCTGACTGCATTAATGGAGAGCGGTTTCAACCTTGATGATCCTAAAGGATTCGCTTCTTAAATATACAATTCCATCAAGTCTAGCTTCGACATCAGCCCTAATGTAGTTGTTGATAATGATGCTGCTAAATAAATGATTCCTGAACTAGAAACCAAAACAAAACCTAGTGAGGTGGCAGATGAAGTGCATGGTGATGATTCTAAAGATGAATTGTAACTTCATAATCTGTTTGAATCATTTGATTTATATATTTGAACATTTTGAAGATGTGTTTTTTTCTCTAGCTTTGTTTCAGTAAACTAATAGTTAGTGTTCAATTCACAAGCTGGCAATTGTGAATCCACTCTCTAAAACTAATTACAAGTACCAGTCATAAGCGACAGAAGGTTATATTTTTAAATCCCTTGTGCATTTGTGAATTTACTCTTTATTATTATTAAAATATTTGGATTGTTTTACACTTGCATTAAACATGTGGCAGGTTGGTATTTTTACATAGCTATACATGTCCATGCATGCATATAAGCTTTGGTTTTAAGGATCACAGAAAGTAGAGAACAAATGCACAAGGGATTGATGTGGGCTAGTGTGATTTTATCTTTGATTGTATTGTATGACTGTATTTTTGCTTGATTATATTAGAAATGTGTTTTGATGAGAGTGATGTGATGGAATTATAACATAACAGGCTTGGATTCATATCTTACGAAGGTGAGTCCGCCCCATGAATTTGAGATGTGATCAAAGTCGTCTGCATAGACAAATTTGTCATAGCAGAAATGTGGCGACCAAAGGAGCTAGGGGAGAGAAAGCAACATCAATTTCACAAATAGATTATACTTTATGCATTGTCATTAGATACATTGAAGAAGAAGAAGAAGAGATGACCTATCTAATTCATCATGTGTTGGAATGACAATAACAAGAAAGTTGCTGAAAGGCATAAACATATATATCTATGTTATGTTTTTATTTTAACAATGTAACATATTATATCAGAATAATTTATTAACTATTTTTACTTTTTTCAATTATAAATAATGGTTTATAGTATGTATTTTTATTCAATTTAATACAAAAATTTAAAAATATATAATCAAATTTTTTATAAAAAAATAAGTGAAAATAGTTTTGGAATGAAAATAGCAAGGGAATTTTCCCTCGCTAATTTAGCCAAGGAATTTTCTATAACTCTTAATTATGAACAAAATTAGCAAGGAAAAAAAATTAGCTAGGGAATTTCAGTCTTTAAAAAATTAGTTAGACAATTTTTTTTCCTCGTTAATATTTTGCAATGAGCACTTTAGATTGGGATAATTTTCGTCGCTAATTCATCGTTATTATATTTTAGTAATGGAAAAAGCCCATATAGCCAAGGAAATTTTCCTAGCTATATAAACTTTTTCTTGTAGTGACAAGTGGGCCTCATGATTTACTACTAATAATAATTGATGAGTTGCCTAAAAGCTATAAGATTGTGAATGACTTTCAACAGAGATGATTTATTATCTTAGTGGTAATGTACTAAGAGATAGCTATGATGAGAGAATTATTAAGACATTCTAAATGGTGATAACCATCTTATATACTATTTGGATAAGAAGTCATTATACAACAACTCAACCTTCATTTTGTGTCTAAACATAATATAGTGCAAACTAATTTGAACATATATCACATAAATTAAATAAATAAACTCAAGAATCTAAAGTTGATTCTATAATCCAAAATATCTAATAAACTAGAATTAAATTGTCTTATTGTTGAATAATTAAATTACAAAAATAATTTCTATGAGATTGATATCTAGATAAAAATCCTCTTTACTACATGTATGATTCATGCATTTGTAAATCTCTATTGATATGATACTCTTACCAATGAGCTTTTGAGATACTATTTAACCAACAATATTATGCAATATATCAAATTCACAATATGTTTTTGCCACCGTTGTTGGGGAATATTTAGTTTAATTAGTTAATATGAAAAGACATAATTATCCTCATAAAAAATATTTTTTTTTTGTAATTTTGATAGCATTCAGTTAGATAAATTTTGCTAAATCTAAATTCTAGTCTTATTAACTTGTTTGGAAAGTGAATAGTTATTTGATATTTTGGTTGTATCATTTTTCATGTTTTTTAAGGCATCCTTTTATAAGTTGAAGTTCTAGGATTGAGCTGATACCTTAGGACTGAGAAGAAATATCAAAAGAGATGATGTATAGCCAATCATTGGAGGAAAACCTTAGAAAAAAATTATTTAAGGAGTTAAAGAAGAAGAATGATCCGAATGATGATTATTTTAGAAGAATTGATAAGAGATTAAGTGAAAAGGATTGAGAAGAATCTCTAGGAAAAAGTTTGATGGTAGAAAAGATAGAGATATGGAGATATAAAGAGAGAGGTTTTGATGAATTGCAAAACAATGTCATGGTTGACAAAATGAAAGTTATAGCAAACCTGAGTGCTATGGCAATCAATAGATATAGAATAACCAATAGTGCCACAACTTTTGATGAAGTTGTGACTTTGGGAAGACTATTACCGATAGATTTGGAAAACTAAGATGGTCAAATTTTAAAAGCATTTCCCAAACATTTTTGTTATACTTTTCTAGGGAAAAACAAGACAAATTCAATTATCATTTCAACATTACTAATGGATGATATGGAGAATCAAGAAGTGAATCTCATAAAAAATTATGAAGTTATCATTACATGGTCATTAGGGGATATCAAATAGGTCAAACAATCAACATGCATGTACAAAATTTTTATGAAGGAAGATGTGAAGCAAATGATTGAACTTGTATGATGGTTAAATATAATTATGAAAGACATTATAAAAAAGCAGATTGTGAAATGGTTAAATGAAGGTATTATCTATTTGATGTTTGATAGTATATTGGTTAGCCCAATATATCTTATGTCAAAGAAATGAGGATTGATGGCGGCAAAGAGAATAAATGGTGAAGAGATTTTCACATGAACTACAAATGGATAGTGATTGTGTGTTGATTATTAAAAATTGAAATAATGGGAAAAGATCACTACTCACTCTCATTCATAGATCAAATGGATAGTGACATGTTGGCCTCACATCCTTTCTATTATTTTTTAGATGAATATTCGTGTTACCATCAAATTCTAATTGATCTTGTAAATCAAGAAAACATAATGTTCAGCTACTCATATGAGATATTTTACTTAAGAAGAATGTCATTTGAATTGTATAATGCACTAGCTACATTTTAGAGATGTATAAATGAAATCTTTTCTGATCTCAATGAAAATACTATAAAAATATTCAATGATGATTTCTCAATTTATTGAGAATTTTATGAAGAATGTTTACATAATTTAGATATTGTGTTAAACACATTTATAGAGATGAATTTCATATTAAACTATGAAACATATCATTTCATAGTTAACCAAGGGACAATATTAAGACATTCAGTATTAGCTATAGGATTGGAAGTTGATGACTCAAAATTGTCTATTATCAAAATCTTATCCCGCCCAACTATTATAAAAGGGATGAAAAGTTTCCTTGGACACGAGGGTTTATCGGTGATTCATGCACAATTTTTTGAAAATGACTAAACCTTTATGTATATTAATGGAGAAAATGGAATATTTAACTTTGATCGAGAATACATAGATGTCATTGAAGAGCTGAAAAAAAAATTAATCAAAAGTCTAATTTTGATCATGACACGATGAAAGAACTAGTTTTTATTAAACAAGATGCAATTACATATGTCTTGGGAGCTATATTAAGATAGAAACATAGTAAAATTTTTAGACTAATCTCTTATGCCAGTCGCACTATTAATAAAGCCAAAGTTTATTATACAATGATGGTAAAGAAAATATTAACCATGGCCTTCTCTTGAAATAAATTTCAACCATACATCCTTGGAGCAAATGTGGTGATCTATATGAATCATATAGTGGTAGTATACTTGATGAAAATAAAGGCTAAATCAACACTAATAAGGTAGATACTACTTCTCCAAGAATTTGATCTTGAAATTATAGATAAGGAGTGGAGCAACAATGTGATAGCTAATCATTTATCATGGAAGGAACTTGGAGATGACAACCTTAAAGAAATTGAAATTTTTGAAAATTTCTCAGATAAATAAGTTTTGATAGTAGAGACTTGACTTCTATGTTGTATTGATTTTGATAACTATTTAACATGTGATATTTTATCCTCATTTTTCATGTCACGTCAAGAAAATAAATTTCTTTATGATGTGAAACATTATCTTTGAGATGATCCATTATTATTTAAAAGATAAGTTGATCACATTATAAGGAGGTGCATCTCCAAAGGTTAGCAACAAGCAATTACTATTAAATATCATTCATCCCCTTATTATGGATATTTTTGGGGAAAAACTACTCAAAAAGAATTGAAATATAGTTCTTTTTGGCCAATATTATTTCTTGATTATAAACGCATGACACGAAGGTATGATAAATGCCAACATTTTGGGAATATATTTAGAAAATGAAAAAAGCTACTAGATGGTATTTTAGAAGTGGAAATCTTTGATGTTCAGGGAATCAACCGTATGGGTCCTTTTCTAGCATCTTATGATAAATAATATATTATATTGGTAATTGATTATGCATTGAAATGGGTGGGAAGTGGCAGTAGTACAAAAATAATGTGAAGGCCATTTTGGAGTTCTTATGCAAAAACTTTTTGACTAGATTCAAGGCACCATGATGTATCATGAGTGATGGTGGAAGCCATTTTTGCACAACACTATGACTTTGGTGTTAAAAAAATAAATTAGCTAAGGAAAGTTTGAAGACAAAACTATGGCTATATATGGTGTCGTGACTTTGGTGTTATATAATAAAAATAGTAAATGAAAGCTGGAAGACAAAGTTGTAGTTATGCACAATACAATTGCTTTGGAGTTACACAGTGAAAATGACCAAGAAAAACTTAAAAATGAAGTCATAGCTATGCACAAGACTACAACTTTAGTATTATAGAATAAAATAGTCCATCAAAATTTTAAAGACATTTATGGATGTGCACCACATCACAACTTTGGAGTTATAGACTAAAAAGGATAAACAAAAGCTTTCAGACAAAGCCATGGTTATGCATAATACCATGATTTTGGAGTTACATAATGAAAAGAGCAAAGAAAATCCAAAAGATAAAGTTATGATTCACTCAGTGCCATAATTTTGGGGATCCATGAAGAAAATAGACAAGCTAGCATTGAAGAAGAAGCTAATACATTCACCAAAGCCATGATATCTAATGAAGAAAAGATCCAAGGAACAAGTGTAGTTGAGTCAAGACTGAAGAAAGATACAAACAATGAGGTAACATAGATAACAAAGATCTTTGATTGCAAAAAAGAGGTTTTGATGGTCTAGCTTCAAACGTTAAACATAATGTTGCTTGGGAGATAATCTAAGAATTTTATTTTCTACATGTGTAATGTAATAAATACATATATCTATCACATAAATTAATGTATACAATCAATGATTCATGAGTATAGTCATAGAATTCAAACCTCAACAACACTATCAACATGTCCACTTGAAGTTGCACCATTATTTTGAGACCCTACAATACTCAAGGCTCACTAAATAAAAAAATATATTTTTTTGAGATATTGGATTTTTTTGTTATGAATGAGGAAGTTATTGCTTGGGAATGAGCAATTACTTTCTTATATGAGTTTGTTTTATGTTTAGACTACTAAATATTCTTAAGTATTTTGATGATATTTGATAAAATGTTGACATGGAAATAAGATATTTATATATCAATTTCAGGACTTTGGAGTTTTTATGGATTTTGATGAATAGTTATGAAATGTATAGGTTTTTGGAGGTATTTGACTGAGGGGTAGAGTATGGAGCCTTGTATAGTTTCAATATATATTCTTGGCTGAACGTTATCTAATTGGTCATGGCAAACCATGATTCTACCAACTCCATAGCATAATTATTCTTTGTGGCTATGATAATATCATGAAGTCACAATCATACTTATCTCATAAATTTAAATTGATATGACATTAATTTTACATCACAGCAACTAAGTATCCTATATAGTACTAAAATTCATGATAATATTCTAGTGTCATGACTTTATCTTTAATATCAATCAATAGTCCCAAGTTATAGTCATGATATTTTTAAAAAGGTGTAACATTTGAGCTATAAAAAGTTATAGAGCCAAAATTAATTAGGCCAAAGCCATGAAAATTACTTAGCACCGTGACTTTTGTGACATGAAATATTACACAAGACATTATTCAGCTTCAACCATTCCCCAAGATTGTGACTCTTGTGTTTAAGAGAAGGCAAAACCTCAACTTTTATGTTTGGGATATTTACTAGTATCATGACATCTTTACAATACTGTGATGATATGATATATGAGAAAAGTCAAGGCTAGTGTCATGACAACTAATAGCATAGTGGCAACTTGTGATACATGAAAGGTCAATTTATGTGTCGCTACCATTTCCCACTAATGTAGCCATATGATACCCATGAGAGATATTCTCAACATCATGGTCATTTCTCAGCATCACAATCATATGATAATCAAGAGAGACCAATACCAATGTTGCATCCATTTCTCAAAATCATGGCCATATTATGATATGAAAGGCCATTCATAATGCCACTATCATTCCCATTGTCATGGTTATGTATAAAGAACAAGAAAGACAAATGCAAGAGGCTATGATGACATTCTAATACCACAACTTTGTGTTACAAAAATATAATGCCCAAGTCATGGTTTTTGCCTATTGTCATAACTTAATGTTACAAAAATATTGGGATATAATTTAAAATCATGACTAATTTCTAGAGTTGTAGCCACTTTCTAGAGTCATAACTTCAAGCTTAATAGATGAAGGCCAAAGTAACAACTTTCTTCTGAAAGCCACTACTTCATACTTTAAGTAATGTAGAATCATGTGCATTTTATTACTTATCAAAAAAAAAGTAATGTAGAATCATTCGAGCATAAGAAGATATAGAAATTTCAAAAAATTTCTTCTTTCTTATTCTCTTCTTCCATATAATAAGCAAAGATTTTGTCTAGCTTTCAAACCCTAGGGCTCAATTTCACACTCCCTAGAGGTTTTACAAGCAAACAAGGTAAATAAGACTTAATACTAATCCATAAAGTTGGGGATCTGACTATCAACCCTTCCCCACCCCCCACCCCCCCCCCCCCCCCAAGGTAGATTCGATAATTACTTTCGAAATAGCATCTAGTCTAGTATATGTGTAACTTAGTTTATGTGATGTTATAATAGTTTTAATTAATGGATGTGTTTTGATTTATGTTGTGTTATATATATTCAAAAATTAGTGATTAAATAAAAGTTAAACTAGGGTTTTGATTATTAGTAGGTTTGTAAGAGATTGTCATGGTGGATGGTGATAGGTAAACCACAATACTAACTCGTGCATATGATACAAAGAAAGTGACAATCCTTTTGACTATGATGCATGAGATAAACATATATATTAAATCCTAAAATTTAGGTATGTTAATCATTGTGAGTATGGTTCCTATAAACCTGAAAGTACTAATTCTTTTATATTCCAATCCATTATACATGCCTTATAAAAACTGGTTCTCAATTAGGATATGTTTTATATAGAACATTCTTGTAAGTATTTTACCTTTAGTATGGGAGTCATATCATACTTTGGAGAATGGTGATAAGCATTCCTCGAGACATGCATGAGTATGTTATGACTCATAAGGTAGTGATAACTCTTATGATCTGCTTTCAATCATATGGCTCCCAATAGTAATACTTGAGAAAAACATATGTTAATTGTGTAAGTATATCACTTATAAAGCCAAAAGTATAAATTCTTACTAACAATATTAATTTTGTCTTTATGACACCTAAGACCATAGAATAAGAATGTACTTATGAATCAACCTTCAAGGGTAGTTGATGAGTTACCTAAATAGTATGAAATTATGAATGATTCTTGAATAGAGTTATTTTGTTATCTTGGTCATACCAAGGAGACAACTATGAGGAGTTCACCATTAGAATGGGCTTTTTGGTAATAATCACCTCATATGTCATTAAAGTGAGGAGTCATTATATAATAATCCAATAATATTCATTCTATGTACAAACATAATATAATTCAAACTAACTTAAATATACATCAAATAAATTAAATGAATAAACATATGGATCTTGCTTGATTCCATAATCTAAAATATCTATTTTACTAAAATTAAGTTGTTTCATTATTGAATAACTAAACTACTAATAGAATCATTATAAAATCAATATCTAGATGAAAGTCCTCTTTACTACTTATATGAATCATATACTTATAGATCTCTATTGACAAAATTCTTTTACCAATGAACTTTTGGGACACTACCTAATCAACAAAATTAGGTATCATAACAAAGTCACAACACATATCTAATCCTTTCCTTAGTTGATATTTTTACTTTTTTAGCCCTCAATATTCTTGCTATGACCATAACAAAGTCACAACAAATATCAAAATACTCCCATATCAAAACGTGTTATACAATTAATCAATCATGATTTTTGGCACCATTTTTATGTAACCAAATATCATTTTCCTATTTTTGGAAAAATAATTTTCTCTATAAAATATATTGATAAATAAATTTCTAAATTTATCAAAAAATTATTTCATCATATTAAATTCATGAGTTTCTATCAACCATCAGATATGTTAATTAATTTATATAAATTTAATGAATCTCATTTCAAAGAAATTAAAAATAAATGATTTATAACCACATGCATAATAGCACACATCAAAAATTATATATATGTAATTAACAATACAATAATGAAAATTTCACATGAATTTCTAAAGATTTTCAAACTTGACCAAGTTTTTCCAAGCCTTATACATCAAACCCTAGCTCCAATATTTCAATCTCAGCTCTATAACCATAATGTAAACTCAAACTAAAACAAAAAGAAAATAGGATTGAGAATTTGTCTAATTTTATGCCTAATTTAAGAAATCTAGCAAGAAAATATAACTAAATTAACTAAACTTAACTCAAACCTTACTTATCAAGATTAAAGCCATTCCATGGTTGTTATTGGTTGAAAATAAGGAGTTCTTAAACTAGACTACTTTATAGAATGAACTATCACCAAAAATCATAAATTTTATATTTTATATCAAAGATTTTGGTAAAGAAATGAAAAATAACAAAAGAGAACTAAGAAAAAATGTAGAGAAACAAAAAAGAAATCATGAAATAGAGTGTAGGGTGAAAGAAATAAAAATTCATCTTTTATTTAAGGGCAAAATGATAAAATTACCTCTATAGGTTTAAACTAACATAGCTTTATCTCTATAATTTCAAAACTACAAATTCAATATTAATTTTTTACTATTTTCTTTCTGAAATTTATTTTTGAACATAAAAAAAATTACCAACTCAATCTCTCTTTTTTAATTAACTTGCCCAATTCAGATCATTAGCTAAAATATAGAAAAAAATATTTTTTTCTAGGTCTCACAACTCTATCGACTTAAAGAAATTTAATCTCGAAATTTAAAATATTTTGGATATGTAGATAATCCCTCAACAACTCATTCTTATTTTTTCTAAGGCAGTTTTTTTACGTCATGGTGTTCACAAAGAACTTACTAAGTGGATCATTCTTATTTGTTTCTTAACATTTTTTTGTCTAGGATCTAAATAGGTACTTTTTCATTTGTTATATCCTTCAATAAGAGTACAATAGTATAATTCAACATATGACTAGGGTATGGGTGATACTTTTAGTGGGATATTACTTCAAGTACCACAATCCGAAGGACACCATAAAGTATTAAAATTTTGATCCCACCCATGAATCAACCATGGATCTCTAAAATTGAGAGCATAGATGGGTATAATGCATGAAAAATATTTATCTCTTGTAGAAATACCTTCTTTTTTTTTGGGATTTTTAGCTGACCATAGAATCTCATTACAAGTACTTTTATAATGGTGATTCACTTGAAGCCGAAGGTGAAACCTCTAAGGAAGTGATTTTATAGAAAAATTGATGCCAACCAAACTTGGATCCTAGTAAGAGAGGTTGAATGGACAAAATCATTTTTTCTCCTTCACACAAATTTAAGAAAAAGTCCCTTATATCTAGCAAACAAACCCTAAAGAGCAATCTATAGAAGACATTCTTTTGTGCATTTTAAAGCTCTAAAGTTCATTTAAAAATATTATTCAAACCTTTTGTAATATGTTATGGAAAGTGAGAGACCAAAATTTTTTTTTTTAAATTATCAAGATTCAATGAATATAGATATGATTGTGTGATTAAAAGGGAACTTGCTAACTTTAACTATTCTTTATAAGGAAAGTGGGCTCCGCATGTTTCCCACCTCACTTCTCCATAAGAGAACTAATCAAATCAAATCTCATTTCAATAAATCTTAACTTGGTTTAATTTTTACTACTTTATCACCTTTAACACATGATTTTACCATTTTATACTAGGATAAGAAAAGATAAATCTACCCTTCCTCATTGGGTGAGGTGACCAAGTGCATCTCAAGCACATGGTGCTTGCATCTCATGTGCATTAAACCTATTAGAGAACCTAGATTCTATAAAGTCATGTTTATATCATATCTGAAGCATATCACTCAATTTGGATCAAATCCAAATTACTTTATTCTAGCTTCAAACTTCTATGTGTGTGACCCATTAGGCTTTTGGTTATTTTAGTGATTTGATTACAATATTTGAAACAAGTAAGTCATTAGCGATATCTAGCAATACCATTCCTAGGTAACATCATGTAAAAATTATTCTTTCACCTATTCTATACTCTACTTGGTTCAAAGTATGGGCAAAGTGTAGGTCCCACCAAACTAGCTATGTCATGTCTAGCCCAAATATAAAAGTTCTTGACCCAAGACTCATTAGTATATTTTTACTTTGGCCAGAGATTTCCAATTAATGATCCTGACAAATGACCATGGGTATAACCTCACTATTTTAGGAGTGGTTAATCCTTTATTGACTACTCAACCACCATCAAACACCTTAAACTCTACCAAATTATCACCTTATAAGTGATCAATATCCAAGACAAACTTGAGTGCCTATATCTAAGAATCTCAATTGCTATGATGCTACTATCATTTGTATTCAATATATAACTCATTAGATTATCTCATAAAATATCCTTGATATACTTAATAATCACTATTTTCATAATTCATAAGATCATCTGCTATCAAATCAATGAGTACAACATTGTTTGTCTATTCGAATCAATAATGTCCAACCTAGTTGATCTTATGACTAGCGATAATTTAGATATAACATAATCCTACATGATAGGAATCTCAATAGTGTATCATGATTTCTTTCATGCTAAGTAATATATCATAGACTTTATTAATTGATTTAAGATAGATATTAATTCATAGAAATAATAAAATTAAATTAATGAATAAGTTGTCTTATTCATTAAAATAAGGTTTACAATATATACAAAAGGTGATCATTGTCAGAACACTTATGTAACAACTTAAGTATTATTGAGATATAAAGCTAATCCTTTACACTATACTCTAGTGGTAATGTTGCTTGATAAACAACTAGTCTCATTCTCACAAGTATCTCAAATAGACCCATATATCATGAAACAAGCTTCCTCTTCTTGCCCAAATGATGTATAGCCTTACGAGGTAATACTTTTAAGAAAAAATCAAACATCTAAAATCAAACTCTATAAGTCTGGAGTTATTTTTGTAACTTAACTCAACTAATGTCATTCAGTTTGGATGAATAGAAATAGGCTCAATTCATGGGACCAAGTCTAAAGAACTTTATTTCCCTCAAAAACGACAACATTGGTAGCTCCTCTAGAAACATGTTACAAATTCTTATATAATTAGTACTTAAGACCAAAGAATATTTTTTCAAGGCTCTTCTTTAGCCTTATTCTAAAGAGAAAAACAAAAAACTATACTTAATTTTTTCACATGACCTAACACTAAATCTCTATTGTAAAACTCACTTTTAAAGATAATAAGCTTTTTAATAGCCTATAATTTGACTCGTTCCTTATAACAATCATGTACAACCTAGAATTTTGATAAACAATTCATTCCAAGGATTATATCATATTTGAAAATTTTAAAAAGTAAGAGATTCACAAAAGGAGATAAGTCATCATAATAAAGTGCACTACCTTTCTACAAAGTACTCATTTAAATCAAACTATCTAATGGATAAGTAACATATAATCTAGAGTCTAGCTTTTCTAGTTTCATACCCAAAGTATTTACAAACAATCATAAAATTAAAAGATTAAGAAGAACTAGTGTCAAATAAAATATATTTCCAAGTACTACAAACAATAAATATTTCTTCCACCATGGCATCTACAACATCCTCCTCCTTCATATTAAGAAAGATTACAAAAGCTCATCCATGAGTCATAAATATACTTTATTTTTTTCTTCCTTGATTATTAAGTATTAGGAGTAGAGGAATCCAGCTTGATAAGGTGATTGAATCATAAAGGCATATAGACTAAACACAAGCAATGTGAGTGCAATCTCTTCTTATGTATGAGCAGAACAAAAAATTTGTTGCATTCCTTTCGATGAAGAACTAGAAAATTTACCTTTTTGGTCAGATTTAAAATTATTATTTCTATTATCATGGATATGTGAAGTATCATCCATTTCTTATTCTACTAAGCGAGTCATTTCTACAAGTTTGGCATACCCACAAAGATATAAATAAACTATCTTCGAACATATATATAGTTTTATCCATTGCTCAAAATATTGGGCTTGCTTGCTCTCTATATCAACCAAATAAGGAAGGAATAAAATGTGTCAACTTATAAATCTTGCTCTCATCCACAAACAAATTACCTAGCATGAATTTTAAGAGCACTTAAGTCTATGCTCCTCTAGAAGCCTTACCAAGTACTTAAAATTAAATGGAATTTTAAACTCATCCTATGTCAAATGGGATATGTCCTAAAGCCTAGTGATATTTACCCACCAAAAGCTAGTCTCCCCAAATAAATAGGAAATGATGATGATGACCGTGAGATCTATTGGGACTCCTAAATTATTTATCTTCTACATTACCAAATGTAGCCAAGACTCAACTACTAAAGGATCGGGTTATTTCTTGAGATCTAACCACTAATAGGGGCAATTCTATTTTAACAACTCATTCAAACATTATACACTTTGACATATTTTCTTTTACTCCAGTACTAACTAAAGACTAACTAGTGCTATCTCCCCTGCAAACCAAGGTATTTCTCTATGTAGTATGGCAAAATAGATTTGTCTCTTCCAAAAAGGCCTAAAACACAGTTGGCCATTTTGTCATGCTTTGGCCCAATGACTAATATTGGGGCACCTTGGGCACCTCTAATTTTTATTGTTCATACATAATGCTCCAAGCCAGAGGTAGATGTCTTATAACATGATCTCATCCAAAGCTCATTTTCCACCATTACATAAGTAACAACCAAGACTTAGATACAACAACTTAATAGGGGATCCAACTTTATTAACATTTATACTAGGAAAAATAAAACTTTCACCTCACTCCAAGCAGTTTGACAAACAAACTTACAAGTATTTAGTACATCAAACATATAAACAAGCAAGTCAAAATGACTTACTGCATCAACACACTTAATAATACATGCACACACAAAGTGACTGGAATCCTACCACTCGAGAATCACAATGAGTTAGGTTTAATTAGTTTAATTTAAAAGGATTTAAAATACTCTAAAATCCAATGTTAAGAGTCTTTATATCTGTAATGGTGGAATTTGGTAAATTTGGTCATTTACCCATAAAGTACATATAAAAATAATAGGAAGGGTATTTAATAAAAATATGGATAAAAAATAAATTTATATTAAAAATCAAGAAAAATATGTATTATGAATAATACTACCTATGGTCGACCACATGTCTATAGAAAGCTATAGTCAAGTCAACTATAATTTCCTCCCTTCTCATTATCCATGTTATTTTCATTATCAAACACTCTCAACTTCAAAACCTTAGAGTAATCAAGTTAAAATATGAAATAAGTGGTCAAGATCACTCACATTTAACTAATTAAAATGGATTAAATTCTAGAAAATATCATAAACATGAATAAATCTTCCACTAAAAGTATTCACATGCAACATAAAATTATTTACATAAAATGCCATCTATTTCCAATACATAACAAAGATTCAAACAAAAGCAAACTAAAAGCTCAATCAAAACCCTTACATAGCTCTACAAGCTCTAGAATTTGGATTGAACATCAACATTTCCTCTACCTAGGAAAAATAGGTGTGAGAAACTAATGCTCAATAGAAAAATACAATATAAGTATTTGAGAAGAAGTTTCACATTCAAAAAAAAATATGTTACATAGTGAAATGATTGTGTTAACGAGGTGGTAAAGTCATATCATACAAAGTTTATTATGACTATTTATATAGATATTTAGCTAATAATAGATGTTTGAACTTTTTTATAAGCTTCTAAAGTAATAACAAAGTCATAATACCAATAATACTATGACTTAAATGATTTTTTCTTTATTTTGACTCAACAAATCCACCAAGTCTCACATTTTATATAAAACTATTTAATTTCACTATTATTTATCATTATCTATCAAAATTATAATTTAGTAAAATAATTCTATTTAAAGACATTTTTCATACAAAAATATCATGTATAATCACCAAAATAATGAGGATTTTTGGTATTTTTCATATTGAACAACTACACACACTAAAATGATTGCTAGTCCTCTAACAATTAATCCCCCTCTATAAAAACATAACTTTTCATTTTCATATACAAGTATTTACCATGATTTGATTTTAGTATTGTAATGTATCTAGGTGATAAGACTACTTTTTTTGTGGATATGTAAATGGGTTGCTATGAGGTTTGAATTCAATGATTAAATTTGAGGGTGCACAATTTGTATAAAATGATCTATATGGATGAGTATATTTATTTCATCATACCATGCAGATAAAAAATTTCTTGGGTTACCTCCCAAGTAGTGATAATTTTAATATTCATACCTAAACCATCAAAGAGTTATTATCTCCATTACTGATCTCACATATCCAAGATAGTTTCATTATATAATCTGTTGTATCCTTTTTTCTTCCTAAGCTTCCTAATTTTATTGTATCATATCCTATATTTTCTTTTTTTATGGATTCCTTCTTTCTTTCTAATTCCTAAGATTCCATGTCTTTTTGGATCACTACGGCTTCATCCTTCCTAGATGCCATGACATTGTGTAACGCATAAGAGGTTCTATTTTGGTTTTAATCTGTAACACATAAGCATTTTCTGGTGGAGGTAGCTAGTCGTACTGAGCGACTAGCGAACCACGTTATTTCTTATGTTGAATTCTCATTTTTTGATTCTGTCGTGGATGCTGTTGGATTGGGATATATATATTGCTTGTTTCTGTGATTCTGTTGTTTTCTATTTCTTAATCTCACTACCCGTGGAAGCGCAATTACTCAACAATTGGTATCAGAGCTTGGTTTGGGATTTTTCGAGCAATTATGCATTTAGGGTTTGAGTTTTTTTTCTGTACAAGCAATATTCTGTTGAAATGGCTGGAACCCTAAACACCACGATTGAAAAATTCCACGGCAGAAATAGGTTTAGTATGTGGCAGATTAAAATGCGAGCGCATTTGAAAAACTTCGATATTTGGAGTCCTCTGGTTCAAGGCTTCAGTCCACACACTACTGTTGGTCTTGGAATAACTGAGGCTGAGGCTTGGAGACGTGTAGAGAAAGCACACTCCACCATTCTGTTGAGCTTGTCGAATGAAGTCATTGCTGAGGTAGCAGATGAGGAATCTGCTGCAGGATTGTGGCTCAAGCTTGAGTATTTGTACATGACTAAATCATTGATGAACAAGCTTCTGTTGAAGAGAAGGCTGTTCACACTGAGGATGCAAGAGGGAACCTCTTTGAAGAAGCATCTGGATGACTTGAATAGCATTCTCATGGACCTTAAACGTGTGGATGCTAAGGTGGATGATGAGGATGTTGCACTTCTACTATTAGTTTCTCTTCCTCCTTCCTATGAAAATTTTGTTGAATCTCTCATTGTGGGAAAGAAGGAGATTACACTAGAGGATGTTCGGGCTGCCCTACACTCCAGAGAGATGAGGCAGAAGGCAGCGGTTGAAAGGCTTGAATAACATCCTGCTGGACTGGTGGTGAAAAACAAGAGGCCACAACCTGTTCCATTCAAGAAGAAGGGAAATAAGATTCAGAAGAGGCCAAAGGAGGGTGAAATTTGTCACTACTATAAACAGAAAGGGCATTGGAAAACTGAGTGCCCGAAGAAGAGAGCAAGGTTGGAACAGCAAGGTCAACCTAACCCCCCACCTGCTGTTGCTGTGACTTTTGATGATCTGGATGATGGAGAAGACCTTGTGTTGGCAATCTCCACAATGATCACAAGATCAGATTCTTGGATTCTGGATACTGGTGCTTCCTTCCATATAAGCACTCACTTGGACTGGTTCAATAAATATGACAAGAAGGAAGCTAGCCATGCTGTGGTGGGGAACATCCAACCATGTGAGGTGGTTGGAATCAGCACAGTCAGACTGAGAACTTGGGATGGCCGAATTGTCTCACTTTTAAATGTGAGATATGTCCCTGAGATGACAATGAATCTCATTTCTCTTGGTGTTCTGGATGATCAGGGATATTCATTCAGTGGTAGAGAGGGAACATTGAATGTTCACCGAGGAGATGATGTTGTACTGAAGGGGCAGAAAACTAGAATGCTATACACACTGATAGGTTCCACAATGACAAGGGCTATTGTTGTCACATCTAGAGAGCCAGCATCTAAAGATAAAGCTGAACTTACCAGACTGTGGCATATGCGGCTCGCACATATGGAAGAGAAAGGTATGAAAATTCTCTCTGATCTTAATCTTCTTGTTGGTCATAGAGTCAGTAAATTAAATTTCTGTGATCATTGTGTTTTTGGTAAGAAACGTAGAACTAAGTTCGGTAAAGTGATACACTGCACAAATAGTATTTTGGATTATATCAATGCTGACTATTGGGGCCCATCTAGAGTCACATCTCTTGGGGGTGCTCGTTTTTATTTATGTTTAGTTGATGATTACTCTAGGATGTCCTGGGTATTCATGATGAAACATAAATCCGAGACTTTTATAAAGTTTAAGCAGTGGGTTATCTTAGTAGAAAATCAAACACAAAAGAAGGTTAAACTGTTACGAACAGATAATGGTCTAGAATTATGTTTGTCTGAATTTGAGGAATTCTATAAGGACAAAGGTATTGCGAGACACAAAACTATTAGGGACACTCCTCAGCAAAATGGCATTACTGAAAGAATAAACCAAACTCTTCTAAAGAGAAATAGATGTATGCTCTCTCAATCAGGCTTAGGCAAAGAGTTTTGGGCTGAAGTTGTTAATACAGCATGCCATTTGATAAACAAATCGCCACATAGTGGAATTAACTTTAAAATTCCATTTGAAGTGTGGACTGGTAAACCTGCAGATTATTCCAATCTGAAGGTATTTGGGTGTATTGCCTACTATCATGTAAATGATGGTAAGCTTGAACCTTGAGCACGCAAGGGAATATTTGTTGGTTATAATGATGGAGTCAAAGGATTCCGTATCTGGTCACCATCTGAAAAGAGAGTTATACTCTCTAGTAGTGTTACCTTCGACGAGAGTGTCATTCTGAAACAAGTACCTAGTCCTATTCAGTTACCTGATGTTCCTCAAGTTGAACTTAAGGTGGAGCTAAAATTTGAATCTGTAGCTCTAGGAAGGATGCCTATTGTTTCTAGACAAACGATAGCTAATCATGAAAATGATGCTAAATCTGTTATTGAACCTGATTCTGAAACTACACCTGAAGAGTCTATTCCCTACTGTATTACAAGGGATAGACAAAGGAGGGTGAACGCACGTCCTCCTCTAAGATTCGACTTTGATGAGTTTATAGGATTTTCCCTATAAGTTGCCGAAGAAATTGACATTCCGGAACTATCCTCCTACAGGAATGCTGTTAATTGTCCTAAGTCTGAGTCATAGTTGGTTGCCATGAATGAAGAAATTGAATCTCTTCATAAGAATGGTAGCTGGATCATTGTACCTAAACCAAAGGGAAGAAAAAAAGTGTCTTGCAAATGGATTTTCAAGGAAAAAAAGAAGATGCCTCAATTGCTGGTGGTTTAAAGTTTAAGGCACGTCTAGTTGCAAGAGGGTTCAATCAGAAAGAGAGTGTTGACTACAACGAGATATTCTCTCCTGTAGTTAGACATATCTCAATAAGAGTGCTTCTAGCATTAGTAGCACATCAAAATCTTGAACTTGAGCAACTAGATGTCAAAACTGCTTTTCTTCATGGAGATCTCGATGAAGAGATCTTCATGAGCCAGCCTGAGGGTTTTGAGGTATCAGGCAAGGAAACCCATGTGTGCAAGCTTCTGAAGTCCCTTTATGGACTTAAGCAGTCTCCCCATCATTGGTACAAGAGATTTGACTATTTCATGACTAGTCATGAATACAGTAAGTGTGACCATGACTGCTATGTTTATTTCAAAAGACACAAGGATGAGTCATATATCTACTTGCTATTGTATGTAGATTATATGCTTATTGCTGCCAGAAATAAATCTGATATTCAGGAACTAAATGATCTCCTCAGTTCTGAATTTGATATGAAAGATCTTGGAGGAGCAAAACAAATTTTAGGTATGGAAATATTCAAAGATAGAATTAAAAGAAAATTGTTTCCTTCATAGAAACAATATATTCAGAAACTTCTATCTAGATTTGGAATGACTTCTTGTAAGCCTTTGTCCACACCATTTGCTTCTAACCTCCATCTGACATTAGAATATTGTCCTCAATTTGAATTTGATAAGGAACAAATGTCTAAGGTTCTTTATTCTAGTGTTGTCGGGAGCCTTATGTATCTTATGGTGTGCACCCGACCTAATATTGCTCATGTAGTAAGTGCAGTGAGTAGGTTTATGATAAACCCTGGTCAAGAGCACTGGAAAGTTGTTAAGAGGATACTTAGGTACCTCAAGGGGACTTCTGATGTTGGTCTGATATTTGGTGATGAATCTGAACTCTTGCTGGCAAGATATTCTGATTCTGACTATGCAGGAGATGTTGACAGTAGACGGTCTATGACTAGTTATGTCTTCACGGTATGTGCTTCTGTAGTTAGCTGGAAAGCCACACTACAATCTTCTGTTACTTTATCTTCTACTGAAGCAGAGTATATGGCTCTGACTGAAGCTGCGAAGGAAGAGATATGGCTGAAAGGTTTTCTTAAGGACCTTGGTCTTTATGAAGAGGTTGCAACAGTCTTCTGTGACAACCTCTGTGCTATTTGTTTAGCAAAAGACCAAGTGCATCATGAGAGGACAAAGCACATTGATGTGCAATATCATTTCCTTCGATCTGAGAAGAGGGTACAAGTAAAGAAGATTGCAACTTCTGATAATCCAGCTGACATGTTTACCAAACCTGTTACTCTGAATAAGTTAAGACACTGTCTTGACTTACTGAACATATCAAATCAGATGTAGTCTTTTTGGACTAACTGTTTATAGAGAATGTCTCTCTATCTGTATGCAAAACAAATTAAGGTGGAGATTGTTGTATATATAATTTGTTTTTACTTAATAATCTATTTTAATATTTTCATATAAGTGCAGGAAAGGAAATATTAAAAGCCCGGAAATGCAGTAGTAACACAATAACGGAGGTCCCGCTGACTGAAATTTTTGGAGCAGAGCCTGGCCCGTTCCATGATCCAACCCGCTTCAGTTAAATGAACCGGATGTTTATTTTTCATATAAAACGATTTGTAATTTTTTATTCGGGCGGTTGTTTTTGACCCGGTTGAACTGTTCATTATCCCTCTCCTCTTCTCTCTGTGCGATTTTGTGACTGCTCCGTGCTGCATACTGTAAGATGTTCAATTTCTTGGTTTTAATCTGTAAAGCATAAGCATTTTCTGGTGGAGGTAGCTAGTCGTACTAAGCAACTAGCGAACCACGTTATTTCCTGTGTTGAATTCTCATTTTTTGATTCTGTCGTGGATGCTGTTGGATTGGGATATATATATTGCTTGTTTCTGTGTTTCTGTTGTTTTCTGTTTCTTAATCTCACTACTCGTGGAAGCACAATTACCCAACACAACTTTCTCATTACAAAGCCACCAAGACTAATGAAAAAGTCATGGCTCTTCTCCAACATCATGGCTTTTAGCTACAAAGAATTCAAGAGAGTATTTACTCTAGTCATTACCATTTCTAGAACTAATGCATTTGGGATATAACCAAAGTCATGGCTCATTCACAACTTCACCACTTTGAGTTTTAGAAATGGAATGTACAAGTCAGGGTCATTCTCAATGTAGTGACGTAGTGTTATAGAAAAAAATGCACAAACCATTATCATTCCCAATGCCATGATTTTCCTAAAAGCCATGGCTTTTTATGGCTATGACTTTTTGTTATATCAACAAACAACAAAATCCATGGCTTTCCAAAAAGTCATAACTTTCCCCTAAAAAAGCACACTTGTCATTCAAGTTTAAAAGTACAAAATGAGGAGATTTCGAAAAAACTTATGGGGCATGAGAAAAAGTACCAAAAGCTAGGGTTTGGAAAGAATAAATTTCTGCTCAAACCTAGGAGAAATCAATGAGCAATGAGGTGATGCAAGGCACAAACATAAACACTTTGGTTGGCGTGAGTTTTGACTCCACATAGGAGCAAATCCCAAGCACATGAATGAGTATAATAGGTTTAGAGTTTAATTCTTATATACTCTTCAGAGATAACATTGGGAACTTGAAATCCCATGAGATGTATATCAAATTATCTCGTGTAAATATCTTTCTAATATTAGGCCAAATTTAAGTCTAGGGATTGTGTATTTGATTTTGTGTGATAGATACTTGATTAATGATTTTTATGTTTAGATTATGTTGTAGTTTAGTTATGGATGGATGTGATATTTATGTAAAACTAAAATTTGAGTTATACCCCTGGTGGGTTTGTTTATGTTATAATGGTGGAAGATATAGGTCAACTATGAAGTACACTCTTCCATGGTGATAGAAAAGAAATGACAACCCTTTCAATCATGATGCTTGAGACAAATGTATACATCAAAGCCCAATATTAAGATAAGTTTAATCGTGCAAGTATGGTCCTTACAAAGCCAAATGCATGAATACTTTTATAAGTCAATCCATTGTACTTGTCTTAGAAGAAGTAACGCACAATTGGTATAGGTGTTTTATATAATATTTTCCTAATTATTTCACCTTTAGTGTGTTAGTAGCATGTTATCATAGTGCAAAATTTTAAAGGTAAGCCATGACACAAGCATAATTGTAGGTGATTCATAAGGTGGTGATACTCCTACAAGTTACTTTTTGTTGTATGACTTCTATTGATGAGATTTGAAAGAAAGCATATAATAATTGTGTGAGAATAATGCTTATGAATCCAAAAGTGCAAATACTTTTACTATTACATTAGCTCATGTTTATATGACACAAGAGGTCGGAAAATAAAAAAAAATATGAAGTAACCATCAAGAGTAGTTGATGAGTTGCCTAAATAAATGAACATATGAATGACCCTTGAACATATATGATTTGTTATTTTGGTAGTAATGTATTGAGAGGATAGCTATGAAGAAACCATTATTGGAAAGGGACTATTAGTTGATAACCACATTGTATACTATTAGGGCACTATGACAATTTTATAATACTCCAACATTTATTCTGTAACCAAGCACAATAATATACAAATTATTAGATAAGTTATCATACAAAATAGAATGGACCAATCCTAGAATTTTTTAGTCTTACCAAAAACTCAATCTTTTCCTTTCAATTAGAGTAGTGATTGACATATCATTGATTGATTGATTGAACTACCTATATAATTTTTATAATATTGATATCTAGAAAAAAATCTATTTCACTACTTGTATAATATATATACTTGTGGGATTTTTGGACAAGAGAGCTCACTCAATGAGGTTTTGGTACATTGCCTAATTCTAACAATTAGGCAACATAACAAAATCACAATAACTTCTTAGCATTGTCAAAGATTATTTAGTTTTGTTAGTCAATTTTAGTTAACATATCTTTCCTTTAAAAAAGGATAGTTGTATTTTTAATAGTTTGGATGGTATTATCTTCTTTTTACATATTGATTTTAATTGCTTGTCTTATGTTACTTATATATATACATATATATATTTTAGTGTTTTTTTATTTACATCTCAATAAAGTAAAACTCTAGGATTGAGCTAACACCTTAGAATCCAAAAAGTGATAAAATAAAAAAAAGGTGAACTTTGGGAGTAGAAGATGAATATGCATAACCTAATTTATCAATATGATAAAGCCTATATCTTACTAAGTAGTGATTTCCATCTCATTCATAATGGGGACCTAAATCAATTCTGATATTAAAACATAATAAGCTATAGAAATCTAATATCTAGGAGTTATGAAGAGATTTCATTTGAAAGTCTTTATCCAACTTCTAAATCTTCATTTGAAGATATCATCATGAAGTTCCATTTTTAGAAAAGAAGAGAGAATGAAGTGAAATAAGAGTGTGTGAGACAACTAGAAATGAGACTTGAAGATACTAATTTGGGTATGCTTAAAGAAAGTGTTATATCAAAACTTATGATGGCTAAAATAAATATGGCAAGTCACAAGGAGGACAAGAAGGTCAAAAGAGCTATGACACATCATAATGTCATGGCCAAAAAAACAAAAGGAAACATTTGAACATTCAATACCAATGGTCTATGTGAAGATTATAATTAAAGTAGTCTTCTATATAGTATTATTAGATGACATATAAAATATAAGGAAAAAGAAAATTAAAGATTACTAAAGAAGCTAGCATGAACTACAAAAATTATAGATGAAACTAATATTTTAGCAAAGATCTAACTATGAATGTTAAATGTAGCGTTGTTTGGGTGGAATTCTAAGAAGTTTCTTTTTCTTGTATAATAAAATAAATTTTTTATTGTTATTTTTTGTATATACATCATACCTAGATACTAATATACAATAATACTCCTCCCATTAAAATGGGTTAGAGATTTAAACATAGCTACAATTCTGATCAATTTAGACTCAAAGTCACCATTGTCAATTAGTGCTATGACTTTTTAAAAAATTTTATGAAACTCAAAAAGTTGAAACCTTGCACAACTATTTAAATAAAGCCTCAAGGGAGATAACCCAAAAATCATAAACATCTCTCCCTTCTGATTCCACAAAATCCAAGCTCCAATGCCTCAAAGATTGAGAACCACATAAAGGAAGTCTCATGATTGAAGCAACAAGGGAAGGGCGACACTACAAAGATGAGTAGCAAGGAAAAATAAAATCAACCATGGTCTAGCTCCACCAAATTTCCATACTATGGCACACATGGTGACTTTTATGTCAGAAACCAAAAGGAAATCTTTATTGAAGAATGAGGTTTCATTGAGTTTATCTCTTGGTTCTAGTAAATTATAGAAATTAAGAATTGAAAATTATTTTACACTCACATAGAAAGGGAAAATATATTGGTCGCATCATGATTCAATGCTAATCTCGAGGATCAAAAAGAAAAGAAATGCAATGTGAAAGAAATTTGGATATGTTTTGAAAGAGAAATTAATAATGGATTTTTTAGATCATAGGGGGATAAGGATAGTATGACCTTAAAATATCTAAAAATATAATCCAATTTCAAAGAAATTGAAAATATCTTTTTTGTTGTTGATACTTCATGTTCCGATCATCACATAAGATCAGACAAATCTATGTTATGTCATCTTGATTGGTTTTAGATTTGATATTAGACAAATATTTGATAGATTCATTCTCAATTATCAAGAGAGCAAATTGTTTGACCTAATAATTCATTATTCCTTGATTACATTATTATGTAAAGCAAAGGAAGTCCTAATAGATGAGAATAGTGATGAATACTACTATAGAGTGTCTTCCCTGATATTGTTGAGCATTAAAAGATAGTTTGAAGAAGATAGAAAAGGAAAGAACTTAATTCTCAAAGTGAAACAATCAATAAATATTGGGCAAGAAGAACTATCATTTATTGAAGCATACATATAAGCTATGGAAAAAAGAGGGGAAATACATGAAGAAGAGGAATCCCTCATTGAACATTATTTGGCTGTATAAGGAGGTTTGATAGGTGATATTTATCATATTTCAGAAAATATATAACTGAAAGCCAAAAAAGGGAGGAATGCCTAAAAAGTGAGATTGAATCCCTCTGTATAGTGATAGTAAAGAAAGCTAAAAAATAACTTATAATATGAAAAGTATATCTCCAAAAAAGAAAGAGATGCATGTCACAACTAAAGAAAAGTTTAAGAATAAATTTTACAAATTCTTTAAAGAAGGGAAGAAATGAGTGGAAACCAAGGTAATGGACAATGTTGAATCATTTAGGAAACCTTATGAGGATATCACAATATATTGTAAGAAAATGATGCTGATGAGAGATTAAAGAATTGGAGGTGACATGCAATATTGAGAAAACTAGTTGATAGAGGAATTATAAAAATACACTATGAACTTTAAAGAATTATATTTTGTAATGAGATCTTTGGAAGACTTATTGAATTCAATTTGGAGAAGAAAGGCATTGCATGATATTATGGTGAAGATATTTGATTGGAAAGCAACAAACAAAAGAATTTTAGAAAGGTCGTCCACTTCGATGCTACCATTTGAGCACTCTTATGTAAATTACCCCTTTAAAAAGTTTGATCCTAAAGAAAAATCATACCAATGACCTTCCTCTCCTTATTGATATGTATTTTTATTTTTATTTATACTATGGTATTATAATCTTATTGTATTGATATTATTTTGATGGATTGAAAATTATATAATTTTTTATTGAGGGGGAATAATTATACGGGGATGAGCAAATGCTTTATTGTGAGTTTATTTGATATGCTAAATATCAAATAATATTAGTTATTTTAGTGAATATGCATGATATGTTATTATAGAATAGGGTTTTAAATATAAAATTTTCACTAAAACATAGTTTTGATAGTTCATGATCAATAGTTTTGAAATTAAGTAGTTTTTTGTATTAAATATAAGACTTGGTGGAATTATGGAAAAGGATGGGACAAAAAAGTGATGTTAAGTCATATTATTTCTTGTGTTATGATTTTTTTACATCTCATTGAGCTTGATGGTAGTTTTGGTATCAATTCTTGATCGAAGCTATTCAGAAATAATTGTGAAAATCTTCAATTATCATGAATTTATTACCTTATCAACACAATTATTTCATTATTTAACAAATTCTTTTTGACTATGAAATATTCTTCTAGTCACAACCACACTAGATAGTAATATTTGTTGTGGCTATGATATTAATTTGATGTTACATTAATCAAGTACCCCACTAGTACAAAAAGTTGTAACATCCTCAAACACCACAATTTTCTTGTTATAAAGCCACCAAGATTAATACATTTAGCTATAAAGAATTATAGAGAAAAATCACTTTAGTCATAGCTATTTTTAAGGTCATGCCTTTTTACTCTTGAAAAATGATCAAAGTGACCCATTCCTAATGTCATGACATTGGATTACAAAGATGAAATACACAAGCCATCACCATTCCCAATATCATGACTTAGTATTACTAAGATGAAATAGATAGCCACGAAAATTCCTAGTGTCGAGGAAATATGATGTAAGAGAGATACGAAAGCACTGACTCATTCCCAATACCATAACTTTATGTTACAAAAACAAAATGTGTAATTATAGTCATTCTCAGTGTCATGATAATTTTAAGTAAAAGAGAGACAAAATTCATGGCTCATTCTTAGTGCAATGACTTTATGTTACAAGGAAGAAAAACCAAAGACACAACATTCCTAAAAGGCGTGTCTTTCCACTAACAATCATACCTAGCCATTCAAGTATAAAAGAAAAAAACAAAAAAATAATTGAAAAAAATTCTAGGGCATGAGAAAAAGTATAAAAAACTAGGGTTTAGAGAATATGATTTTTGCTCAAACCTAGGAGAGATCCATGAGAAAAGGATTGATGCAAGACACGAGCATAAACCCTAAGGGTAGGGTGTGAATTTTGACTTCACCTAGAGACAAATCCAAGGAACACAAATGAGTATTGTGGGTAAAGGTTTGATTCCTAAATACTCTTGAGGAGGGTTGTCATTGAGAACCTAAAATTTCATGAGATGTATCTCAAATTTTCTAGTGTGAATTTTTTCACAGTATCAAGGTTTGATTTCATGTGATGTATGCTTGATTGATAATTTTAATGTCTGGAGTGTGTAGTGGTTTGATTATTATGGATGTGATATTTATGAAAAACTAAAATTAGGATTTAACTATTTATGAGAGTGTATATGTTATCTTGATGTATAATATTACATAAACCATGAAACACACTCATACATAATGGTAGTAAGGAAGCAACAATCCTTTTTATCATGAGATATAAGACAAACCTATATGTCAAAATTTAATGATGAGGTAAGTTTAATTGTGGAAGTATGATACTTACAAAGCTAAAAACATGATTACTTTTATATATCAATCTATTATTTATGTCTTATAAGAATTGATCCTCAATTAATGTGAGTATTTTATAGAATATTTTTTTAAGGATTTCACCTTTCACTACAAGAAGTAAACCATTTAGATATAGAAAATAGAATGCCCAAATCCATCAAAAATTAGGAACAAATTTGAAATGGATTAGAAATAGAATAAAGAAAAACTAGGGAAAAACTAAAATGGACAAAATTTTCATCGCTATTAATGATGAAAATTTATGAGATTTTTTATACTATCGCTAAATGATCTGTGAAGTGAGAAGTGGATATGCTTGGATGGTATTTAGCAATGGAAATATTTGCATACATTTATAATCAGAAATGGAAATCATATCCATTTCTATTATTGCATGGGATATTAAATATGTCGCTATATAAAATAAAATGATTATGCAATTGAAAGTCATTCCGTGGCATTTTTAGTGGTGCAAATATATTTCTTTGCTAAAATATGAGAATTAATTTTTGAAGAGCATTTCAAAACTTCAAAGTGTTCTTAGGGTTTCAGGGATTTTTTTGTTTGGTTGTGATTTTATCTAATTCGTGTTTGGATTATCTATCCTCCATATATTGTTCAATGCAATTTTCATCCGTAATTGAGGTATAAAATTATGATTTTTATTATATTTCGTATGTATTGTATTCGAGAATAGCTCCATTTGTGTGTTTTCATGTTACATGTATTTTTTTTTATTTTTAACATTTATATTGGGTTCTATCTAATTATTTTGCCGAATTATTATAAATATAATTAATAAATTATATATATATTTACATTTTTTATATTTTTTACTCATACTTTTATATGTAAAATTTTTTTGTAAGCTAATTGATCTATGATAGTTTTGTATATTTTGTTATTGACATATAGTTAATATCATTAAAATTATATTGCATTTAGTTTCCTTACTATAATTAAATGATATTTAATAATTTCAAAATTGAATAACTCTTACTAAAGATGTAACCTTAATAATAAACAATTTATCATTATTAAAATAATTACTAAATATTTATTTGTAATAACAATAATAGTGGAATAAAATATAAGTAGGATATGCAATTAGAATAATGAAATGTAACGAAATGACAAAATTACATTGGAACAACTCACCTTTTCTGATTTTAATCCAAAATTATCTAATAATTATTTTATGAAAACTTATTTGTTTGATTTATAGAATTTTGTAAAAATATTACAATATATTTATTACAAAAATATCTATATATATATTATTATAATTCCAAAAATATTAATATTATGTATTATAGGAATGGAAAATATTATTTGACCTAATCATCAATAGATGAATGTAAGACTAAAAGATAGGTTTTTAATTGATGAATTTGCAAATGAGATTGAGAAATTTATTGTCTTCTTTGGAAAATAACCTAAATTTATGGATGAAACAAAAATAAAATGTCCATGTAATGCTTTAAAATATCAAAATTAGAGTTTCTATGATGTGGACACAGTGCGATAGCATATTATAAAAAATAAATTTGTTAGAGACTATTATGTTTGGTAAAAACATGGGAAAATAGTTGTGCCACAATAACTAAACATTATATACATAGAAATGTTAATTTAACTATTACAATAGAATTTGCTAATTTTAATTATGCATGTAAAGCATTTTGGATAATATTATTGGTCTCTCATTTAATCTAGATATCATTGATGATATCTCAATATCATCATTAAAATAATTTTTTGAAATGCTAAAGACTTTAGAAGAAAAGGTTTGGGAAGGTAATTCGTATGAGCACTCAATGTTTTCTATGGTGGCTAGACTAATGAATCTAAAGGCTAAGCATTATTTTTTATAAAGGTGTTATGATGAAATATGTCAGTTATAATATGAATTATTACAAAAGAATAACACTATGACAGATAGTTTTTACGACACAAAAAAGTTAATGCGAGGTTTGGGTTTGTCGGCAGAAAAAATAAATTGATGCATTAATTGTTGCACGATATGTTAAGACATAGATAGTGAAACAATTGTATGTAATTTCTATAACTATCCTTGGTACAAAAGAAATACAATATGTAAAAGGAAAAAAATAAATATTTCTCATAAGAAAATGTATTATTTTTCATTGATTTCTCATCTGCAAAAATTATTTGCATTTGGTGCTACTGCTAATTATATGAGTTGGCACAAAGATCATATTATTGAAGATGATGTGATGTGACATTGCTTAGATTCTTCTTAAAAATGTTTTGATGATTATCATTCATCATTTATAGATAAAAGTTGAAATGTTCGATTATGGCTATTCAAAGATAATTTCAGCCATTTAGACAAATAAGGTAACAATACTTTTCATGGTCAATTGTTATTACACCTTATAATTTATCACTATAGACATCCATGAAAGAAGAAGTTTTTGAGTGTTATTGTGCTTGGTCTAATAAATCCAAAAATAAATTGGATGTATTTTTATAGCCCCTTATAGCATAACTCAAAAAATTGTGAGAGGATTGTTACAAAATATATGATATATCTAGAAATCATAACTTAAAAATATGAGTAGTGCTAATGTGGACTATAAGTGACTTTCCTACATATTAAATATTATCTTGATGGAGTACTATAGAAAAATTAGTTTGTTCTTATTGCATGAAGGTCTCAAATGCATTTTATTTGAGAAAGAGAGGAAAAACATCTTAGTTTGATAATCACCGTAAATTCTTACATGTGGAACATCCATTTCAGATTAATATTGATGCATTTAAGAAAGGTCATAAAGTCATTAAAAATGCATTACCCTTGAGGTTATGTGATGAAATATTAGAAGTAATTGAAAAATATATGGGTTCAAAAATGCTAGGGATGTTGGTGTAGATTGCCTCAATACATAATTTTCAAAGATTTATCACTGTAATTGGAAGAAAAAAAATATCTTTTAGGATTTTTCTTATTGAAAAACAAATCTTATTAGGTACAACTAGAGGTGTCAAACGGGCCGGGCCGGCCCGGCCCAGCACGAGGCATGGCACGGTTCGGCCATGCCTGGGCCGGCCCGGCACGATAAAAAAACGTGCCCGAGCCCGTGCCCAGGCGAACAAACCACGTGCCGGGCCGTGCCTGGCCCGGCACGGCTCGTGCCTTGGCACGGCACGCCGGCACGCGTGCCTGAGTCGCGACTCGTGACCCAACCGGGCCCCGCCCCCGGTAAAAAGACCGCGGGTCGGGTCCAAACAGACCCGACCCGCCCCGCCCCGCCTGCCCTGCCTTGCCGTGCGCCCGTGCCCGAGCGGGCCGGCACGGCACGGCACGGCCTTGCCGTGCCCGAATTTAAAAAACCGTGCCGTGCCGACGGCTGGGCACGTGAAAAATGGGCCGTGCCGTGCTGGGCCGGCCCGTTTGACACCTCTAGGTACAACTTAGATATGATACATCTTGAGAAAAACTTTTTTTGATAATATTTTTAATATTATAATGAATATGGATGAAAAAAAAAGTTGATGCAAATTAAAAAAAAGGATTTGAAAGAATTATGTTAACGTCCAGTGTTACATATGGATGAATCAATAAATAAATTTTCTATGGCTTGTTATAGTTTTGAAAATGATGTAATAAAAGTTTTGTGCAAATGGCTGATTGAGCCCAGGTTCCTTGACAGATATGTATCTAACATGGGAAGATGTATTGATATAATAAAACATAAGTTATTTGTAATGAAAAGTCATGACACCCATGTGTTCATGCATAGACAAATACCTATAGCATTCTATGATTTACTTCCACAAAATATTTGGGGAGCATTGACTGAAATAAGTATTTTCTTTAAGAATCTCACTTGCAATATCGTAAGAAAGAAAAAAATTGAGCAATTACAAAATAACATCTCCATAATTTAATTCAAACTTGAGCATATTTTTTCTCTTAGCTTCTTTGATTCCATGGAACATCTCTCAGTCCACTTGCCTTATGAATCCATGATAATAATGTCCTATGCAATACATATTGATGTATCCATTTGAGAGGTAATATATTATTTATTTGTTAATATAAAAATTTTAATTTATCTGTTGATTATTTTTTTTTATAATATATATCAATTTCAAATATCTTAGAAAATTGAAAATAATGTTTGAAATAAAGCCAGAGTCGAGAGATCGATACGCAATGACTACTTGATTGAAAAGGCTTTGGCATTTTTGTGCGCATTACTTCGATCATAATTGAATAATCGACATAAAATATTGTTACCAAAGAATATATATGGTATGGAGGATGGATCATATGAAAATGATATCCTTTCTATTTTCATACAAGGGGGTAGATCTATGCTAAAAAACATCGAGATATTTTTTGTATGACTTAGAGTATCATGCTACACACACATATATTTTATTGAACTATAAATAAGTTATACCTTATACTGAGTAAGATTTGTAATAATTTTATAATCTTATTTTTTTATCATTATATGTGATATAATATTTTAATTAATCAAAATATCTTTAATTTTGTTTTTTAAGAATATTTGCTTAGGAATTAAGGCAAACAGGACCTCATATTGATGACAAATCAATTGATGCAAATATTGAAAAGGATTATGCAAATTGGTTTGAAAAATATGTCAATATATAACTTATCTTTCAGGGTTCTAAATAATTACGTGTTACATTATATATGCATGAATTTGTCCTTTATCATTTTGTAGGTATAATTTTCTTCATTAAATATATGTAACAAACAAATGAAAGATCTTGCAAAAGAACTATTATGAAGTTTACAGACGTATCCCATACATTATGTAAATAATTATAAATTTCATACTTTAAAGCATAGTTCAAATAGAGCCGCAATGAACCGTGGTATTTGCATCAAGGGGTCTAATTATACTACACGTACTATTGATTTTTATGATCGACTAATTAAAATTCTACATGTGGAGTATTATACTTTAAAAATTAAAAGGACTATTCTATTTAAATGTGAATGGTTTGATCCAATTCCAAATATGGGTACTAGAATTTATCATCAGTACAACCTTGTTGGTGTGTACGAACCATTTATATTTATGGTACAAGCCGAATAAGTGTGTTATACCACATATCCAACCACAAGAAGAAATCTGTCACTAATGAGCAATATGTAAAATAAAACTCAGATTAGCTATTAAAATTGTTGAAAATGATGTTATGGTCACTCTATCATGTGTATCAGCAATTCAAGAGAATAATGTGGAAGTTTATTCGATCATTCGTGGGGCAAATGATGGTCTTTAAACTTTACTTGGTGAAGATGAAAATTAATTTAGAAGTGTCAACCGGGCAGGCTCGACATGAGGCACGACACGATTTGGTCGTGACTGGCCCAGCACGGTTCGGCCGTGCCTGGCCCCGCACGGCATGTGAATTTTCTCTGCCCATGCCCATGCCATGCAGGTCCACCGCATGAACCGTGCCATGTCGTGCTGAGGCTTACTAGACCTCATGCTGTGCCTGGCCCAGCACGGTACCGTGGCCAGTTGGTATAGTACCTCGTCATGAGCCGAGAAACCACCCCAGCAGCAGAAGCTGAGCACATTCTAGAAACCACCCGCACCAGGGTCCAATTCCACCTCCCCCCCCCCCCACCCCAATCCCCAATGGTTCAAAATAAAATAAAAAATAAATAAAAATTTGAATTTTAGCCATTGGATTTCGCATCCAACAATGGAGCAGAATCTAATGGGTCACATGATTCTCCCCCAAAAAAAATCAATAAAATAAAAAAAATAATAATTTTTTTAAAAAAAATTATTAATTTTATTTTATAAAAGCCCCCCCCCCCCCTCTAATTTTTATATTTTTCAAAAACATATATTCTCATACTCTCTCTTAAATCTCTCTCCTAAAATTCTCTCTCTTGGGATTTCGTCTCGGTTTTTTGGGACTCACAACTCGGACTTGGCTTTAGTTGGTATTTGCATTGGTATTTGGAAGTTAGAATTTTGATGCACATCCTTTACCTTTACACTGCTTTATGGTATTTCTATTTTTTTTTAATTAGTTAACTAAAACTCTTAAGTCAACATAATATTTAAAAATAATTAGCTTTTTACTTTCACACACACACTCTCTCTACTCTTTAATTTGTCTTCTTGTTAAAAAAAACCACAAAAATGATAAATACTAATGAAATTAATTAAAATTTAGAAAATAAAAATCTAACACAAAGGTCCGAGACTGCTGAAACTTTTGTTTATTCGGTTGTCTCAACCCAAACTTCTAAAAAATTAAAAACTAGATGGAGTTATGTAGTTTAGACTCATTTTAATATAATAAAACAAAAAAAAATATTAGGGATGAGAAAAAAGAAACAACATAGTGCAAATATTGTAAGAAAATTTTTACTTGTAAAAGTACGTTTGAGACTGGGTACCTTAAGAGGCATGCCGAAATATGCCCCAAAAATCATGATACATTAGATTCTAAGCAAATCCAACTTAGTAGTATATTTTTTGAGGCTATATCCAATTTAGACTCAAAGTTTACCCCCTTCATATACCGCAACGAGTTGGGTAGGGAAGGCATGGTCAAACTATTTACCTTGATGGGTCTTTTGATCAGATTTTTGAAAGATCCAAGGGTAGAGAGCATCATGCATCCATATTTGCAACCTACTTATTATATGATTCCTAGGTCCACGTTTAGGAACAACATACTAAAATATTATAATTTAGAAAAATAATTAATAATTAATGAATTTATGGCATATAGTGGAGTGATGTATGTGATGTCCAAAATCTAGATTAGTTACGATAATTCATCTTATGCATGTCTCACCGCCCACTATATAGATTCTAAATAGACTATGAATAAAAAAATTTTAGGATTATCTGAGATTCTCCATCCTTATGATGGCCCGACTATTTTTGAGTGTATGATGAAGATCTTCAAAAAATATATAATTCAAAATAAATTTTTTAGTATCACATTCGATAACGCATCTAATAATAGAGTAGTGATTAACACGTTTGTTAGGAATATTAGAAATGCACCATTAGGAGAGATTTTCTATGTCAGATGCATGTGTCACTTGATTAACTTGATTATACAAGTAGGGATGAAGGTGTGTTCCCCCGCTTTAGAAAACATACGTAACTCACTAAAATAAATTCACACTCCTCGTAGACAACATGAGTTCAATAGTCTTTGTCTACAAATCTTAAGTAGAAAAAATTCCAATTAGATGTGAGACACTATTGGAATTACATGTACCTAATGTTGGAGTCATGTGTTAGATACGAACACGTAATATTTGACTATGTCAATAGTAAGAGTGACGAACTTATTATTGAAGTCACTGACTGGACTTCAGAAATTTCATTTTTAAAATTCCTAAAGATTTTTTATGACATGACGAACATGTGTTCGTTAGTGTATACTCCCACGACTTATATTATACTCAGGTGCATATGCAACATTAGTAGTATGTTTAAGAAGTATCGACTTGACCCGACACTTAGCCATATGTTTGTAAAAATGGAAACCAAGTACTTAAAGTACTGGCCCACCATTTCATCTCTTTATTTTCTCCATGCATGCATGGACCCTAGGATTAAGGTGGAATGGGTAGATAATATTTTGACTTACATTTCCTCATGCATGAACTTGGAAGACCCACTTGAAAGGTTTATTCATGAGAAGTTGACTAACCTTTTCACATACTACGATACTAGGTATGGTGATAGTAGTAGTGAGACTATGAGTATGGACATGGATACCATATTTGGAGATGATGATTTTTCCATTTAGTTAGCGAGGGGGAAACGAAGGAGTGGACCATTGAATAGGAGATAGCTATTTCGATACTTAAATACTGATTACTACTCATTCTTATAACAAATCAGATACAAAGAATCTTGATATATTGCAGTGGTAGAAATCATATGAGTCCACCTTTCCCATGCTATCTAAGATGAAATGAGATTTACGGATTCCTTCGGTGTCAAGCATAGCATCAGAGTGTGCTTTTTCTATTGCAGTGAATGTAATTTCAGATAGGAGATCGAGTTTACGTCCAAATATTGTTAAGGCTTTAGCATGCATGAAGGATTAGAAGAATTCAAGATTTAGCATCAATGATTGTGCTGGGACTGGGACTACAGTGAAAACGGAGGAGTTGATTGCTAAACGATGATCCATATGATAGTGATTTTGATATTGAGGTCGAGGATGATAATGATATGCTGATGGATGATTGATTAGATTGCCACTTGAAGCCTAATGGTTGACGATTGCAGGATTGTGACATGCCAACAGCGACACTTATGTTACAGTTATACTTATATTTATGAGTTATGTCTGATTCTGATTTTTGATTTCGATATTTTGTACTCTTTTTTATTTACATTGTATTTGCTTTGGTTTGAGCATTTGACTTTGTGACTATCATTTTTGTTAAAGAAATATTGTGTTTATTTTTTTTTTTGTGTTTAAGAATTTCATTAAAAATTCTAAAATTTAATTCTAATAAATTATAATCTATTAATTTAATTAATACATAATTAAAACAAATAACATAAAAAAATAAACATTATAACTATTCAAATATTTACAATTTACAATTTAAATATTTTTTAACATTATCTAATTTATATTGTATAATTACATAAATATTATAAATAAATAAATTTTTTTTTTTATTTTTTTAAATTGGCCCATAGGGGCCTAACCTAGCACGGTAAAAAACTAGCCGTGTTGGTGAGTCGTGCTGGACTTGGCCTGAAGAAACCATGTCGGGCCAGGCACAATAGCACGATTGGACAGCCTAAAACCATGCCGGGTTGACCCAACATTGCCCATTTGACACCTCTAAATTATTTCTTAGAAAGTTCTAATGATGAGTAGAAATTTATTGATTACTTTGTTATTTTCTCATACTAATTATATAATTGTTAAAAAGTGGATGTTAAATTGAAATATTTTAATTACTTTTTTTAATGTCCATGTGTTTATCATTAAGTTATGTTATTATAATATTTCATATAATGTTTTTATTATCTCTGTATATTTTGATATTTATATAACTTGATTTATATATGAGAGATAATCAATCAAGTGGCCGAGATTCTCAAAGTGTAATAAGAGGTAGAGGATATCAACAAATAGTTTGTTGAGGAAGAAATCTTCTAGTATTCTGTGATGAAAACACTATAAATATCTTTTTGCATTCTCCTATACGTACAAAAAAAAACTTTGGCATCACCTCATACACGAATTTACTACTATATATATTCCATCTTCATTTAATTCTTCACCAGAAGATACTGATAGTTTCAGTCAACCTATCTTATGAGGCCCATGTATTAATACTACATCAACAGTACCCACATGATATTCACAATCCTTAATTTGCATGATAAGTAATGAAAAAATTTATATTCAACCCGTAATTGACAATAAATAGTACGTATCATTCTTAAATTTACTATATTAATTTATTATTTTTATTTTTATTTAAATTAAATATAAAATGATATGTGAATCAAAATAATAAATATATAATGATTTTTAAATTTAATTATTATATAATAATAACATATTATATTTATACTAATTGAACATTATCATTAATAATATTTAAAATAAATTTTAACTAAGTAGTAGAAAAAATATATTTTTTGTTTATATGTATATGTATGTAATGATTATAAATTACTTATAATTTTATTTCTTCTACTTTTCATACAATTAATAAAATATTTATATGGAAAAACTAATTATGGAGGATATAACTTGGAGCAAAATTGAGTTACCATATTGTGCCATACACCATATCGTTATCCACCTTGGGTGTGTTGTGCCAACATGGTAGTATGGAAATTGTGTCGGGCATGACTGTTGGCTTGTAGTGGAAAATTGATAATGCCCGATCAGGTTGGTCCATGTTAGTCAATTGATAGCAGCGGCAGCTCTTGACTAGGCGAGACTATAGCCAATAATATTAGTAAAGGTGTCAAATAGGTCGTATCATGCTGACACGATTCATTTTTAATATATATGATTGTGTCATTGTGCCGTGTCAGATATGACATAATATAATTCTCGTGTTGTGCCGTGTCACTTAGGTTAGTGGATCATGTTACTTGGCAATGCATATGGGTCATGCATAGCCTGACACAAAGAATTACTCATGCTGGCCTAGCATGACACAAACTATGCTATGAGGTGGCACTGTTTAGGATCAGACACGGTATTGGAGCATGGTGTGCTTGGCCAACCATAGATGAATTGGGGCATGCCGCGGGCTGCGCCTGGGTCTCCAGGCACTGCTTCTTACTGGATACCTTTAGGCACAGGCCAGGTCAGGCATGACTTTGTACTAGAGGTGTCAAACGGGTCGGCCCGGCCCGTTTTTTTAGGGCACGACCGTGCTACCGTACCGTGCCCGGCCCGACATGGTTTAAAAACATCCGGGCCCGGCACAGCCCGTAGGCACGGCAGGCCGTGCCGGGTCGGTAGTCGGGACCGTGGGTCGGGATCCAATCAGACCCAGTCCCGCGGTATTTAATTCGGGAGGGTCGAGCCGTGCCTAACCCAGGCACGGCACAGGGACCGGGCACGGTTTAAAAACGTGCTGGGCCGGCCCAGGCACGGCCGAACCGTGCCGTGCCTCGTGCCGGCCCGGCCCGGCCCGGTTAACACCTTTACTTCCTACTGGATCGGCTTTGATGTGAGCTGGTCCATGCAGACGCCGAGGGCACTGCGACTGCAGACACTGGCCCAATATTACCTCTACTAGATTTCGAGTCAGAGCGACAGGCCACTGGCCACCAGCAGCAGCGCGACACCGCCGGCGTTCTGATAACCATGGCTGCTGCCGCCAACCGATTCCGCGCCCTGGTGGAGAGGGCGGAAAGAAAGTTTGCACTTGCGCGAGACATCCCACCATATGATTTATTCCATTCTCAGAAATACTATTTCTCCAAAGTGTTCAAGGCATACATGCTTCTATGGAAGTATCAGCAGGAGAACCGATCGGACCTGGTTAGGGCGGGTTTGAATAGGTGGGAGATTGGGGAGATTGCCAGACGGATCGGCCAGCTTTACTTTGAACGCTACATGAGGACGAGTGAGGCTAGGTTCTTGGTGGAGGCTTATGTGTTCTACGAGGCCATTTTTAGTAGAAGGTATTTTAGTGGGAGTAAATCGAGCGATGTTGGAGTTAAAATGAAGGAGCTGAAGTTTTATGCGAGGTTTTTGGTAGTGCTGTTGATTTTGAATAGGATGGAAATGGTTGATGCTGTTCTGGACAGTTTTCAGAGTCTTATTGATTATTGCAAGACTAATTTCGAGGTAATTGATTGCTTAATTTCATCATTATATTCAAGAATATTTGATTCCCATGATGTATAAATACGTTGATCGAGCTTGTAGCATTAGCTTGGTTTTCAGATCAGCCTCTAACTCAATTTTCCCTAATTTTATGTTCTTTCATATTTAGCACAATCCTTTTATTTATCTACCCTTAAGGCTTTTTTTATAACTTCATAAGCCTTTCAGAAGGAGATAACAAAATAAACCAGCCTATCATGAATAAGGCTGACAGTATTTAGATATATTCATGATTTTTTTAGATATATATATATAAGTACCTATATATTTTTGTTTATCAATATTTTTAGTTGTGAATTGTGATAATGAATACCTTTTGTGTCATGATGAAAATGTAAATTAGTTGGGGAGTTATCCTTCGTTATTTTGTTTGTGTTTGTTTCCTATCAGAGAGCTTTTTAAGAAGTTTGGTTTGAGTATACTTCCCATTGTGGTATCATGTATACGATGAATACCATCTCTTTGGAAAAGCTTATCTTACATATAAAGTTGAATAATAATAATAAAATTTTATCATTTAACTTCTTATTTTTTGTTGAGATATGTTAAACCAATCAAAAAAATACTCTCCATAAATATCATAAAAAAATCTCAATAGAACTTAATGAAAATTAGTATATAAAAGACATCTTTATCTAATTGTCAAATGGATTATGATAGCTTATATGCTAGATATTCTCTTCAATAATGAAAAATAATAAAATAATAATAAAAAATAATTAAAACATGAATGGTGTATACTAGTATAAAATACAAAGCTTGTAGAAAAAAAAAAGAGATATTTTAAGGTTTTTGTGAAAATTTTTGTTAAATGCTTATCTATCTAAATATTCATTGTAATAATGATTTTATCTTGAGTATTTTTCATGAAAGAATGATTTAGCTTTACGTTCTTTATCTTCTCATGAAATATTAGATTTGAGGTTATATGTATTAATGTTTGACTGTTATAAAAAAGTGTAGTCAGAGAAGAAAGTGGATGCCCAAACTTCTTGAGTAGATGTTAGATTTAAAGTATTTCACATGGGATTATTATTATTATTTTGAACTATATCTTTAATTGAAATAATCATATGTTTTTTATTTTTTAGGAAATAAGATTGTCTTCAAGAAAAGTACAAAAATATTTCGTAGATCTTTTCTGTGTATGAGATAGTGTTTAACTCAAATATAAATACCTAGTTAATTATAAGTGTCTGTCATCATTTAAAGTGATCTCAAGTTATGAACACTTTTTTACATACCTAAGTATATGAAAAATTGAGTTTACGTGAATCTATCAAGAAAAATTTATGAAATAATTATACTAATTGTATAAATTATATCTAGTTTGATAATAATCAGGTAATTAATATTATTTACAATCATTTTATAAGTTGTTGAGTTAATTGAAAGAGTTACATTGGATAAAAAATTAATATCTAAGTTATTAAGAATATTTGTTGGAGCATATTTTAAGATTTCAATATCTATAAAAGTATCAAGTACATATCTTATTTGTGATAAGATAATATATTTTTCTTAAAATAAATCATTTCTATCACAAGCTAATATGAATCTTCTAAGATTTTTTCTTTTGGAGTTATGGTTGAATATATATGCTCTTTTAGTTGAATCATCTCTAACTCGTCATCTTTTATAATCAAAATATTATTTATGTATATAAGAAGTAAAATCACATTGTTATTAAAGTTTCCCATAAAAAGCAAAAAAAAATCTATAACATATTTGTGTAATTTAAATGAATTGATTAACTATTAAATTGTGTAAACCTGAATCTTTGTGATTATTTCATGCTATATAATAATTTTTTTTATAATTTTTGAACTATTTATGACTATATTACTTGAAACTCAAGTGATTAATTCTATACATATTAAGGAGAAGTTGAAAGTTTTCATGAAGAAATATATTCTTTATGTTTAGTTGATATTTAATTTATTTTTTATCTATAAGACATTGTTAGTGAAATAAGAGTTTGTATGAATGTTTAATATCATCCTAGCAATCATTTAGTGAAATGAGATATCACTATCATTAATATCTTAAAAGAAAACATGATCAATAATATGATACCCATTGAATTTTTTCTTCAAGGTTTGATTGTACTTAATATATACTAAATCATTCAAACGTTGATGTTTCAACTCATTTTTTTTCTTGTTATGAATTAAAAAAAAATTATAATTATTAGTTTATATATTACATTATTTACTATAATAGAGATATTTAATTCATATAATTATTATAGTAACTTATATTTTCAGAGATATTTTAATTTCTTTCATAATTGGATGCACTACATATTTAATTGAGAATTCGCAATAAATTTTTTTATAAGCTTTCAATTCTAGATTCAAATATACTTTATCATTTATTTGTAATTAATATAAATAAATTATTAGCTAAATGTCTCATATTTTAATCGAAACTATAAAATAATTTAAATATAGTAATCAACTAAATTGAATAATTAATTTGAAGGTTTAATCTTCCTTGTTCTAATGACAATTTCATTGTTAAAAAATTGTCTATGATGCATGTATAAGTCCTAATTATGATATAATTGTATTTTGGTCATCTTTTTCTTTCATCAATTTAAACATACAATTCATGATTAATTAATCTTTTTACATATCTTCAATTTTATATGAATATAAGTTCATAACTAATTTTTTTGTATCATAATAGAATTATGAGTTCAAAAAATATCCAATTGAATGTAAGTTGATGAAATTGAATTTCCTATCTCTTATAAATGATTTTTATGATTTTCTCACTTTTCTTCACTCTTATTAAAAATTTTGATAATTATTTTGTCTTTTTTATGGCAATACAATATGTAAATCATATGAGATATCTTTATATCATCCACCAAGTAAAGAACACAAATAAGAGGACAATATCATTTTGTTTTCATTATATGAAATAATTGTGTGTGTGTGTGTATGCGTGGGGGGGGGGGGGGGGGGGTGAAACACATTTGTTTTAGGATTAATTTTTGTCGCAAGGCAGGGCTTTGACAAATTGGCGTGCCTTTTTGTGCCTTACAAATTGGCGTTCCTTTTTGTGCTTTACAAATTGGTGTTCCTTTTTGTGCTTTACAAATTGGTGTTCCTTTTTTTGCATTACAAATTGGCATTCCTTTTTGTGCCTTACAAATTAGCGTTTCTTTTTGTGCCTTAGAAATTAGCATTCCTTTTTGTGCCTTATAAATTTGTGTGCCTTACAAAATTAGCATATATTTTTATTCCTTCGACAAATTGGCATGAGTCCAATAAAATCTATGCTTGAGGCATATATTTAATAACTATGATTGAAATAATATTTTAGAAAAAGATTAAAATATTTTAGTACTACCAAGAAAAATAAATAAATAAAAGAAGGAATAAGACATGAGTCCAATAAACTTTAGGAAAATTTGTGTTAAATATAAATCTTCAGTTCCTTTTGAATGACTCAAAAGATAAAGATTAGATAGATATTAGAAGATCAAAATTAGATAGATTAGTTGTAGGGTTATGTGACTATGTGGTAGACTTATATATGCTTTGATCATGTTGCATATGTCTCGTTCTCATAGCATAGACTCTAAGTATTGAATAATCAAATCTCTCAAAATTTTAAACTTAACATGAGTTTATACTAGAATATACTTGTGGACTACTAGCTACAATGTCATTTGGATTAAAGTTGGATTTTCCTTTTCATGAAATCTCATTGTTTCTAAAATCAACATGATCAATACTTGTTGATATTCATGTTGATGCTATATCGGTGATATTATAATTTGAATCAAAAGGTTAGATATACTCAATGAGGGATTCTCTATACTAACTAGATGTTCAAGTAGATCTATATGTGAGAAGGGAAAAGTAACAAGTTTAAATATAATTTTTTGATTCACACCATTTTTAATCTTGCTAAAAAATAAATCATGTTGAAAAATTAACTTTAGTACTCACTAACACTCTATTGGGCCATGGTAAAAGTAATCATATTTTTTTGAGTAAAGAAATATTCAAGAAAGCTACATCTCAATGTGGTAAATATAATCTTATTCAATCTTAATAAGAGATCATGTATAAAATATGTTTTCTCAAAAATCTTGGAAGGTAGGTTGAACAAAATCTCTTTATGATGTAGGATTTAAAAAGATACATACTAAAAAAGAATATAAGAAGATATCTGATTGGTAAAGTAATTTATGGTTAAAATTATAGTTTCTTACATATATTTTGTAAAACTTCAACCAAGTAGGAAAGTTTGAATTATCATAATTAAATATTTATTTTTATTTTCAGTAATTATAATGCGTTGGGTCATGTCAGCACAATTATGATATGATATAATAATTCATATAGTAAGTATTGAAATTATCAAATATATATTTTATTATATTATTATTATTATTTTTATATTTTTATTAAATTAATTTTTTATTATTTTATGAAATGATTGAAAAAAAATTTTGTAATTTAGACAAAAAAGTATAAACCTAAACTATGAGCAATCATTAATAAAATTTATAAATTACTTAAATCTTTCTTCGATTCTATTTCTTTTAGGTTCATATATATATCTAAGTCTTAAACATCAAATGAATTTTTATTCACACTAGCATGATATGTAAATATAAGATAGGAAATTCGGATATGTTTTTCTAACTGGCATTCCTCACACTTTAGGGTAGAAATGTCCTTACAATTAATATTAACTTTGCTATTGATGGATGACTAAATTGAGAATACATAATCAAAGAGTTCAACATAATTAAATATTTAGAAGCAGATCATATTATAAAAGAATCGACATATAATTTATGTTGCTCAATTCTAAATGAAGTTCTACTTAGAGTATTTTTAAATCAATAAATATTAGTAAAAGAAAAAATAAATTCAGAAATGAGTCATTTGAAAATATAATTTATTTAACGTAGACTAATAGGATAATTGAGAATAAATATACATAGTAAAAAAACAAAGGATCAAACTGACTACTATTATATTCAATAATTCTAGAGTGATATTCATTGAAAAAAAATAATGAATAAAAAATGATTATAATTAATATGAGTATTGACTCATGTATTAATAATTTATGAATTTGAAATATGAGACTATGAGTACAAGTAACTAAACCAATAATATTTGAAGAAAGTAAACTATTTGTTACTATTTTAGAGAAAAATTTTAGATACTTATCTCCAATAAGTGTCATGATAGATGTCTTTTATGAGAATTACTAGATAATTTCGATAATCAATAATTTCTATTAATATTTTTTGATTATTTCTTTGGAAATAATTGTCAATTTTTATCTTTGGTACACTCATTCTTATTATTATGTGTATTGTATGAATAATCTTTTGCGTTTATATACAAATGCCATATTATAGCTTCAATTGACACAAACAATGAATTGATCACATATAAATATGACACTTCTAGTGGGTTGGTGTCACTCATAAAAATATGGAGGAATTATGTTTTGGGGTGCTTTCCTAGAAAAATTTAAGAATTTAAAATTTATCTTTTTAAATTTGAAAAAAAGTCATCAAAATTTTAAATTATTGAAATTTGGGGCACTCTATTACGTTTATTATAAAATTATACTCATCTTTTCTCATTGGCCCTCGCCCTCTCTCATCAAACTCGATGGAGCTCGACCGAGAGCTCCTTCGAGCTCATCATTTGAGCTCTAGGGGCTTGATCGAGAGCTCCGTCGAGCTCGATGGAACTTGATGGAGCTCGATGGAGCTTTTCGTCGAGCTCCATCGAACTCTAGGAGAACACGATGAGCTCCATGAACTTGACGGAGCTCTTTGTCGAGCTCCTGGAGCTCGATGGAGCTTGACTCTGAGCTCCTGGAGCTCGACTGAGAGCTTCATCGAGCTTGTCGTTGAGCTCTAGGGGCTCGAATGACGAGTTTGATAGAGCTTTCGGTCAAGCTTGGCCTCAAGCTCCATCGAGCTCCTGGAGATCGATGGAGTTCTCAGTCGAGCTCCAAGAGCTCGATGGAGCTTGACTATGAGGCCCTGGAGCTCGACTGAGAGCGCCATTGAGCTCGTCGTCGAGCTCCAAGGGCTCGATGGTGCTCTTGGTCGAGCTTCTGTAGCTCAAAGGTGCTCTCAGTCGAGTTCCAGGAGCTCAAAGGAGCTCTCGGTCAAGCTCTAGGAGCACGACCATGAGCTCCAGGATATCTATGGAGCTCGTGGTCGAGCTCCATCGAGCTCGATTGATGGGAAAGGATGAAGATAGTTTAGGATAAACATAATAGAATGTTCCAAATTTTAATAAGTTTAAGATTTTGGTAATTTTTTTAAAATTTAAAAAGATAAGTTTTAAATTTTTAAATTTTTTTGGAGAAGTACCCCAATATATAATTCTCCATAAAACTATCTTGCCTCATGAAATATGCTCTCCTTTTTTATTATTCTTTTTTTTTTTATTTTTTATGTGCATATTATAGGTGTGTACTATCATATTGCATAGTAATGCCTTTTATTTTATTGTACAAAATGAACAATAAAGAGTGGCACACCTAATTTTTGTAATTCACATGTTCGGAGAGGCATGCCTAATCTCTCATAAAGTCACACGTTATGCGCATGTGACGAATGTTCTATTTTGATGAGAAACAAAACAAAATAGTGGGGAAGCACTACAAATTTTAGTAGAATACACAATTATTTTATTTTCATACACAATAGGGTTTACATGTTCAAGGGTTTTGTCTTCGATATCATGATATTTGTTAAGTCAAATAAACAATAAACTCAAAACATTAATAAAAAAATTCATTAGCTCAATGAAAAATAACATACAAGTGACATCCTTATATAATATGCCAATGTATTGATATAACTAACATGTTAGGTGCTTATATTTATAATGACAAAAAATAAAATAATACTAAAAAAACTAAAAATAAAAAAAACATGTTTTTAAATTGTAATTTAGTATAGGAGTATTCATTGCAAATGAATATTCTTATCACTTTTTTGTGTTTATTTTTTAATTTGTTATGTTTTATATGCAGAGACATATATTTTTTTTCTTTAACATAATATTATAATAGAGATAATTATTTATTGTTATCATTGTGCAAATTGAAATTTTAAAATATGAAATCAAAAGAAGAAATATTTTTGTTTCCATAAGACGATGTGTAATCTTTAAAATGTAGAGATATAAGCCTTTTTTGAGCTTAATGTATAATTAATAAATATGTAATAATATAATAAATATGTAATAATATAATAAATATGTTATGAATTAATATGGAAAAATAAAAAAATATTATAATTCTCGTTACATAATATCATACATGTATGTTTAATAAAATGGACAAAACAGATTGGGGCAACCCACATGTTGGGTGTTCTAATAAAAAACATAAAAAATAATATAAAAATAAAATAAAAAAGTAAATTATAACATTCCTCATTAAGTTTATGTGTACAAGGTCTTCTTGAAGATATCTACTGGCTGCTTTATTATCTGAATATATAATATAATAATAATCCTATTTGCATCATCTACTTCAGAAAAATGAATTTCTCCTCTATGTTTTGTCTGTTATTGAAATATTAGATTTGAGTTTATATGCCTTGTCGCCTTACTCTCACAATAATCAGTAATATGAGAAGAATATGAATACTTAATTATTTAGAGTTGATGATACATTCAAAATAATTCATAAGTAATTATCACTATTAGGCTGAACTATGCCCTTGTGTTGGATGTGTCAAAATAACTTTCTATCTCATATTTTTTAAGAGTCAAAATTATCTATAAGAAAAGTTCAAATCCTAGCATATACTTATTCTTATTATATGTTGATGGTTGATTTGAATCTGAATATCCAGCTAACTACAAGTGTTCATTATTTTTGAAAGAGATTCCAAGTCATAGTGAGTTCTTCACATACCTTAGTATGCAAAATTTTTCGTCATGGTGAACTTGATACAAAAAATTTTAGAATTTATTAATTAATGTATGTTATGTATAGTTTAATTATAGTCAAATAATTAATTTTTTATATGATTCTCTAATAAGTAGAAGATTCAACTAGATGAGTCATATCAGAAGTAAAGTTAGTATCTAATTCAATAGGAGTATTTGCTGAAGCACAACTCAAAAACTCATCAATGCAAAATATCAAGTGCATATGCTTTATGTGATAATTTGATATCCATTGTAAAATAAATAATTAATATACCAAGAAATTACTTGAGTTTTTTAAGTTCTCTTGTTTGAAATTATACCTGAAAGAAATCTTTGGGTTGAGTGATCCTCACTTCTTCAACTTTTATAATCAGAATATCATTCATATAATAATCAGTAAAATTATCCAACTATTAATATCTCTTCCAAATTATAAATAAAAGGCTATAACAAACCTATATAACACAAATGAGATAATTACATGTAAAAATCTTATAAATTAGACATCCAGGGATTACTTTAGGTTATATAATGTTATCCACAATTTATAAGTTATATTTTGATTGTGCTACTTGAAGCTCAAGTGACTATTCTATATATATCTGCTCCTAATAGTGAGATATATTATTCATTTCTAGTTGATATATATTATTCATCTCTAGTTGATATATGCTCAAATTGTGAGATGCTGCATGAGATATATGAATTTATTTATAGGTCTTCTATTCCATAGAATTGAAAATACTTACCAAATGTTTAAATAAATTTTTTTGTTATAAGTTTTATCTTTTCATCTGAACTTATCTTTACCGTGAATATCCACTTGCAATCAACATATGACCTCGAAGGTCATGACTCGATGCCATCTTGATGAGACAACATTTTCGAAAGAGACTTGAATATACTAGTATCATTAAAAGACATAATAAAAGAAACAAAAGACGAACAAATATGAGAGTATGATGAAATTTGTTGTTGATTGAGACTCATTTGTCTGAGATGAAAGTCCTCCTAAGGAGGTCTAATACTAGAGCTGAGTATCTAGTACTCTTCTTGGAAAGGCGTACTTGTCTAAGTCATGCTTGAACGTGCCTTTGGAAAATACTCGTGCTGATAGGCATTTTGGTGCATGGGAATTAACATTTGTCTTTAGTAATTATGGTATGATTACAAGTGGCAATTAATAATACTTGAAGAATGAATATAGTTGGTATTATTTTAGAGAGGAGTTCTAAATACTCATCTATTGTATCTCTTATGGTAGATGCATTTTAGAGAGGAGTTCAAAATATTTTTGACTTTTTTTAGAAATAACTTACATCTTTTTTTGGGGTGATATTTTTTCATATGATATGTCTAATATAAGAATTTTTTTTTGCTTCTACATACCAATGCCATATTATAGCTTCTCCAATTGACATAAACAGCGAATTGATATCACATATAAATATTTGACACTAGTAGTGAGTTGTTGCCACTCAAAAATTATGCCAAATGGAATTTTCTCTTATTTTTTTTTCTTTTATGTGCCTACTATAGGTGTGTATTGTCAAAATGCATATTAAAACCATTTGTTTTACTATGCATAATGAACAATGAAGAATAAAGCACCTGGTTTATGTAATTCACTTGTCTGAAGAGGCTTGCTTAATCTTTCATAAATTGCACACTATGGGCATGTGACAACAATTATGTTTCAACTAGAAACAAAACAAAAATAGATGAGGAAGAACTACAAATTTGTGTAAAATACACAATAATTTTATCTTCAAACACCATAAGGTTTATACTTTCAAGGGTTTTGACTCAGATACAATGATACATGTTAAGTCAAATAGAAATTAAACACTGAACATTAATAAAAAAACTAAAGGGCTCAATGAGAAATAATGTACAAGTAATGTCCTCATATAATGTGTCAATGGACTGGGACAACTAACATGTTAGTTGCTTATATCAATAATGACAATTAGCTATTGGTATCATTGTGCAAATTGAAGTTTTAAAATATAAAAGTATTAGAAGAAGTATTTTGTTTTCATGAGGCAATGTATAAGCTTTAAAATGTAGAGATATAAGCCTTTTGTGATCTTAATTTATATAATTAATAAATATGTAATAATATAGTAAATATATTATGAATTAATATGAAAAAATAAACAAGGTATAATAATATCATATGGCATATCCTTATAAAATGGACAAAATAGATTCTGGTAGCCCACATATTGGGTGTTTTAATCAAAATATAAAAACTAACGTAAAAATAAAATATATGGATTGACTTGTTTTTGGTCTAAATAGATTGAGTATATATCTCTTTCTGTTTTTGATTTTGACTCTAAGTCCTAGGTAGACATGTCTAGAGGTATTAAATGGGTTTGGCCGGCCCGGCTCGGCTCAGCTTAGTTTTAGGTTATCCAACTGGGTTACTATGCTGGGCCAGGCACCACATGGGTTACTAAGTTTCTTTAAGTCAGGCTTGTAGGCACGATTGATTTTTAATTGTGCTGGGTCAGGTCCGTACGGGCTAGTTAAAAAAATTAAATTTTTTTTCAGATATTTATTTTTAATTTTTATGTAATTATAAATTAGATAATGTTTAAAAATTTTAAATTGTGAATTGTAAATTTATAATAGTTTAAAAATTTTTATTTTCTATGTTATTTGTTTTAATTTTGTATTAATTAGATTATTAGAATTAGAATTTATATATGAAATAATAAAATAGTAAATAATTAAAACTTAAATATGAATAAAAATTTAAATCGAATGAAAAAAAAAATAAAAAAAAATATTCAACTTCAAGTTTCAACTTTAAGCATCATTCACATTTCACAATTTACCACTAAAAATTAAATAAATACAAAAATTCTTAAACACAAATGACATTACCAAACCAAACCAAATATTATGTAAATAAAAATGAGTACAATACATTAAAATCAAAAATTAGAATCAGGCTTAACTCATAAGCATAACATAAGTGTCGCAATCTTGTAATTGTCAATCGTCAGGCATTAAGTGACAACGTCATCAATTGTCTATCATCGTATCATTATCATCCTTAACCTCAATATCAAAATCACTATCTTATGAATCATCATTAGCAATTAAATTTTTTGTTTTCGCTGCAATCTCAATCCCAATCCCAGCATGATCCTGGATACCATTGTTCAAATTTTCTCAATCTTTCATGCATACTAAAGTCTCAATAATATCTAGACATAATCTCGATCTCATATACAAAAACACATTCACTATAATAGAAAAAATAGACTCCAATGTTATGTTCGATACCGGAGGAGTCAGTAGATCCCGTGCCATCTTAGATAGTACGAGAAATGTGGACTCGTATGATTTCTACCATTGTAATATATCAAAATTCTTAATATCAGAATGTGATAGGATTGAACAATAATCGATATCTAAGTATTGAGACAACTCGCTTCTATTCGTTGGTCTACCCTATCATTTTTTCCTTGCTAACTGAATAAAAAAGTCATCGTATCCGAATTTGGTATTCATGTTCGTACTCAGAGCCTTACTACTACATCATCATACCTAATATCGTAGTATATGAAAAATTCAGTCAATTTCTCGTGAATGAATCCTTTAGGTGAGTCTTTTCATTTTAATTCTAGGGTCCATGCAGATAGCTAGACAATAAAGAGATGGAATGGTGGATCAGTATTTTAATTACTTGATTTCTATCTCTACAATCATATGACTATGTATCGGGTCTGCTCGATACTTCCTAAACATGTTATCAATATTGTATATGCACCTGAGTGCAATACAAGTCATGAGAGTATAAATTGACGAATACATGTTCATCATGTCATAAAAAATCTTCGGGAATTTTATTTATAAAATTCCTAAAGTCCAGTCAATATTATCAATAATAAGTTCGTCACTCTTACTATTGACGTAGTAGGATATTACGTGTTAGTATCTAACACATGACTTTAATATTAGGTAAATATAATTCTAATAGTGTCTCACATTCGATTGAAATTTTTTTTATCTCAAGATTCACAGATAAATAGAAACTACCGATTTCATGTTGTCTGTGAGATGTGCAAATGTATTTTAGTTGAGTTATGTATGTTTTTCAAAGTGGGGGAACACACATTCATTTTCGCTTGTATAATCAAGTTAATCATATAATACATACATCTGGCATAAAAAATCTTTCCTGGTCCTAATGGTCCGTCTCTAATAAACATATTTATCGGTATTCTATTATTAGCTGCATCATCAAATGTGATACTAAAAATTTAATTTTTAATTTTATATTCTCTAAATATTCTTATAATGCACCCAAAAATAACCGGACCATCATGCGAATAGAGAATATTAGAGAATCCTAATATTTTAATATTTAGAGTCTATTTTAAATCTACATATTGAGCGGTGAGGCATGCATAAGATGCATCCTTGTGACTTGTCCAGATATCAGACATCACAAATACCACTCCCCTATATGTCCTTAATTTATTAATTATCATTTATTTTTCTAACTAATAATATTTTAGTATCTCGTTCCTAGATGTGGACTTAGGAATCCCACAATAAACATGTTGAAAATATCTCTGTCATACTCACTATCCTTGGATTTTTTGAAAATCTGATCGGGACGACTAATCGTGGTGATAAGTTTGGCTATGTCTTCCTTACCCAACTCACTTTAGTATATAAATATGATAAACTTTCAATCTGAACTAGATACAGCCTCAAAAAACTCATCACTGAGTTAAGTTTGCTTAGGATCTAACGCGTCATATTTTTTGATGCATATTTTGGCATGCTTCTTAATGTGTTCAGTCCTATACACACTCTTACAAGTTAAAATTTTCATACAATATTTATATTGTGCTGTTTCTTCTTCCTCACCCCAAATATTTTTTTTTATTTTATTAAATTAAAATGATTATAAATTACAGAAGTTCTTCTAATTTTTTATTTTTTAACTGTTTGGGTCGATGCGACCGGAAAAATCAAAGCTTCAACAGCATCAGACTTTTGCTTATGTTATTTATTTTTTAAATTTAAATTAATTTAATTAGTATTTATCTTTCTTTTTGTTTTTTTCAGACAATAGAGTAGACGGTAGAGTAGAGAGAGAGTGAAATACTAATTATTTTTAAAAATAAAGTTAAGATGAAGAGTTAACTAATTAAAAAAAAACAAAAATACTTGTAAAGCAGTGTAAAATACGTGCTTCACAAATCCAAACTCTAATTCAAACACCAACCAAAGTCGAGCCTGAGTTGTGAGTCCCAAAAAGGTGAGCTGAAATTTTGAGAGATAGAAGTTTAAGAGAAATTTGAGAGAGAGAATGTGATTTTATGTTTTTGAAAAACATAAATATTAGAGAGGGGGGTTTATAAAATAATAATATAATTTTTTAAAAAAATATTTTTTTTGATTTTTTTTATTATTTTAATGAATTTTTTGGGACAGATTCATGTGACCCGTCATATTCTACCTCATAGCTGTTGGAGGTGAAATTCAATGGCTTAAATTCAAAATTTTTATTTTATTTAATTTATCTTTTTTTTTTAATTTATCTTTTTTTTTTAATTTTACCATTGGGGAATAGAGGGTGGACTCGGACCTGGTCATAAAACCATGGGTATGCAATGTGGCCCATATCCCTTGTGGATTTTTTGGATCCATCAGGCTTGGGTGGTTCTTTGGGCTAATGCCAAGATACCGAACCCACGGGCCTCGATACCGAGCCATGCCTGGCCTGTCACGAGACCCAGTTGGCCTCGGCACGACATGACATGACTCGTGCCGAGAGCAAGCCCGGCACGGGCACGGGCACGGGCAAAGGCACAGGTCATTTCTGTGCCGTGTCGGGTCAGGCATGGCCGAACCGTGCCATGCCTAAGGCCAAGCCGGGCCGGGCCTGCCCAACCCGTTTGATATCTCTAGTCATGTCTTCTAATTATTAGTTCAATATGAGTATGTACTAGTGAAGACTCATTGATAATTACATTATTTGGTCCTGAAGGTGATTTCCCTACAATGTAAATCTCACTTTTTTTTAGACTCGATATGATTTAAATTTATTAATAGATATGATAACTTTATAGGATTTATATCATATGAAGTAGTAACATACTTAGATGTAGTTAACTAATGGTTGAGACAATGTTACAAGTCATAGAGGAAGAGTAATGGATTTAAACATAATATTTGAATTGACACATTCAATATGCTCATTAAAAAATAAGTCTTGTTAAAAAAATAATTTCAACACTTACTGAGATCTTATTATCTCTTGTAAAAAATACTTATATCCTATTTGATTATTGAAGTATCAAAGTAAGACATATTTTAAGACCCTAAATACTAATTTGTCGTATCAATTTGAGTGATTGATGGAAAAAAATATATATTAAAAAATTCTAGGAGATATACTAAATAATTTTTTTCTAAGATATAGATTTTAAAAGGGTATATACTGAGAAATGACAGAAGATGTTGTTTAAAGTATGTTTATATTATTAACGTTCATCTATTCTTAGGTTTTTTAGGTGTAGTAGTAAAGACTAATTTATGAATGAGAGATAATTTAATCTCAAATTTTTTAATCAGGTTGTCATTATTATCTATGTTTAAGTCTATATTATTTTTAAAATATTTATTATTTTTTATATCTTTTTTTTTATTTAGACCTTAAAAATTTTGAATGGGGGCAATATTTTATATTTAATTTGATTATATTTTTATAACAAAAAATAACTTAAAAAACTAAAACTAAAATACTAAATGTTCACTTGAATCATCGTGCCTAGCATGCAACAAGTCTGCAAACTGCCATATGCAATCATCCTGTGCCAATTAGAAAAAATGCTCGCTCGCAAATACAACAATTTATTATTTAAAATTGTTGGACTGAAGAAATATCTTGAGCCAAAAGTCTAATCTCACATATGATTTTCTTGTAAGTAGTAAAGTATCTACTAGAGCACAATTGAAAAATTTAATCTCTATCAAAGTATCAACTATGTATTTTCTTTTCGACAATAATCTCTCTCATAGATTAAGTTACATATATCTTAAAAAAATATTTGTCTCTCAAATTTTTCATCTGTAACTGCAATTGAAGACTTTTTGAGTTGACTGATTCACAATTCATAATTTTTTGTAATTAGAATATTATCTACTTATACAATAAAAAAACCATTATGTCATCAGAATTTCTTGGAAAAAAAAATTATAATATACTTGTGTAAATTGAACTAAGTTATTATTTCATGTCAAATAATATCTTTCATAATTTATAAAATATGTTTGTTGGTCTATTTGAAATCAATTTGGTTGCTTTATTATATGTCTCTTCCTAAAGGCCAATATAACAAACATTCTTTATGTTTAGTTGATTAATTCTTAATCTGTGAGATGCCGTTAGTGAAATAATAATTTGTATAAATATTATATTGATTACTAGAAATAAAATATCATGATAATTCATACTAAATATCTACATGAATTTCTTGCTATAAGTCTTGCCTTAATGTGATCTATCTTTCTATTTGAATTTGTTTTCATAATGAATACTTACCTATAACTAATAACAGACTTCTTGTAAGTTATGATTATTATTCTAAAGTCCAATTGAAGTAAGCAGTATCTATGAGATATTCATAATAATTCATTAGAAGAAGGCATTAGTATCGTAATATCATTAAGAGAAGTATTAAAAGAAATAAAATAAAGAAAAATACATAAGTACCACTACAATGAAACCTATGAGATTGATTATTGAGTGCAATTCCTTTGATCCTTTAGAGGGCTATCAAGAAGTCAAAATCATAGCGGCTAGTTGTAGACTTATTTGACTCTTCGATAAACTTATCTTTGATATGAGCAAGTTGCATATGTCCTCTTACCCTAACAAAAATTTTATGTCTTAGATGGTCAAGTCTCTTAACTTTCAGACTCATCATGAGATTGAACTGAAGTATCTTGGATTATTTGTCATCTAGACTAAAGAAATGTTTTCTCTCTTGCTCTTTCCATTTGCCAATATGATCTCAATATATATTTTTATTTCTCTTGTAGTAATTCATAGTTAAAATATATATTAGATAAATGTGAGTGATGTATTTCTTCAAGGTCATTTTGATGAGGAGATACATATGAAACAATTATCTAGATTTTGAACAACATGATCATATGTAGTTTGCAAATTGCCAAAGATATTGTACGACATGAAAAAAATCACCGAAAGCTTAGTTTGTGAGGTTTTCACATGCAATCATTGTGAGCTTGATTTACAAGATTTGCACATGTAAATTGTAATCATCTAAGAATTTGATTTATAAGGTTTTCATATTTAGTCATCTTGTTTGAGTTATATATGTGCACTATTTTTTTTTTTTGTTTTCCTAGAGGAATTTTGATGACTGAATGATTTTATTAATTATCTATGTAGATGATATTTGATTACTAGAGATGATGAGCTAAGAATCACCCAACTGAAGGAGTACACCTAGACCCAGTTATAGTTTCATACGAAGGACTTTGAGAGGATTATATATTTGTTTTGACATAATAGTGGATTATTTTACGAGGAGTATTATTTTGTTATAGATGAGATATGTGTTTGTTTTTATTTTTTATTTTTCTTGTCTCCTCTTCTGCCTCAAACTCAATTCATAATATTCTTTGACTCATATATGAGCTTCGAGGTTAGAGCATGTAAGATATTCATCATAAAACATGATAGGTGATCTGATAAGAACCCTGAGAAATGTATCCAACATATTTGAAGATCGAACTCATGTCCAAATGTAAAATTTACACAAAATTTCAAATTTTTAAAAAAATTTTTGAAAGTAAATATGGTAGTAATAACAAATCTATGAGTATTGTGATTGAAATTATATTTTGAGATAATTTATTTTTTATTCAATTAGCTATGGGTAAACAAAGAGGTGGTTTGTCCAGTTTGTGTGAGCTATTAAAATATCTAGATATTATTTTATAGTTATTATTGTTCTTGACTGGTATAAAAAATTTAGATGTATTGAGTTGAAAATCTTAAGAATTAAATTTTCTAAACTTATTTAAAATGATATAGGTGATCTAATGATCCATCTAATGACAATTATGACACCCGAGTTTATTTTTGTTGTTGTTGTAAATATTTTTACATACAAGAGGATCAATCTAGCAATAGATATAAATTCTATGATAAATCCAATAATTTGAAATATTAACATCAAAGTCAGAGAGAGGATGATTGTGATCCAAAAGAAGTTAACATTGACAATGATATAAAATTTAAAAAGAACTATTTTTGTTATTTTATTTTATTTAATATTCAATAATATTTGTAAATATAATATTATTTTTTTATATATTATATTACATATTGAGATGCAGAAAAATAAATAATACTCAATTTAAAATAATATGCAACCCAAACTCATTTAGAATGAATAAATATGATTGGAATAGCTCAAAGGTTGAATGCTCTTATCAAGAATGTGAAAAGTAAAATAAAACAAAGTAATATTGTAATAATAATAAAACTGTAATATCCTCTATTAAGTTGTTGTATACAAGTCTATAACATTAGTCTCGAAGAAAATAAAGATAAATTGATATCTTTTTTTTGACCTTTATGAATATATCAATTAGTTACTTTGCTATCTGAATGTATATTGTCAAGGAAGTATGGATATGGCTCTCTACTGTTGTGTCTACGTGTCGGACACGTTAGCACGGTACGGGAACGTGTTCGATATGTCATGTGGCGTATCGTTGATCGGACTGTGTCCGATATGCCACTGGCATTTGGAACGACGCATCGGATATGTATTTGATGTGTTTTTATTATGCCAATAACTTCAACACGGTTGACGACGCGAAGTGCGCGATGATGCCGAGTGTTCGACGCCGGGGGAGGCAGGGGGCCTTCGCGTGGTGATTTCAAAGAAGACCTGGTGGGGGGGGGGGATTTCGAACAAGATAGGGCGGGGGGGGGGGGGGGGGGGGGGGGCGGGTTATATAATTTTAAAATTTTATAACTTAGATTTTTATAATTATATAATTTTTTTAGTATAAAATTTGGAGAGGGGGATTTTGAAGAAGATGGGGGAGGGGGGATTTCGAAGAAGTATAATTTTATAATTTTTTAAACTTGGGCGGGGGATTATAATTTTTTAAACTTGGGGGGTTTTATAATCTGGGGAGGGGGGGGGGGGGAGGTTATAAACAGAAAAATTATATAATTTTAAATACATGATTTTTTAAAATTATATAATTTTTGTCGTATCATAGTCATATCCGTATCTTAGTTTTTTAAATTTGTCGTATCGTGTCATATTCTCGTGTCCGTGCTTCTTAGTATATTCTAATAATATTCTCTTGAATTTTTTTCTTGAAGTAATCTAATTTTATATGTTTTTTTTTTGCTTATTTAGATTGAATATTATATGTCTTGCTACTTGACTATTATAGTCAAAGATAATAAGAGAAAAAATGTGTACATGATCTCTCCGAGCAGATATTACATCCAAAAAATTTTACAAGTAATTATCTTTAATATATTTACATATATGTTCAATGATTAATTAATTTTGTTATCTAATATTTTTTTGAAAATACTTATTATTTTTCTTTTTAATGTTTTAATATTTTATTTTCACACTTATTTACAATTTTGAAAATACTTATTAATTTTATATGTTTTCAAGATGCATAATAACTATGATTTAATCCATCAATTTGATATTATTTTATATCATAATAATCTATTATAATTATCATCATAATATTATTATAATTGAGTAAGTAAATTATTATAATTATCATCATAATAATATATGTTGAGTGAGTAGATTTTCACTTAATATTAATTTGTATAATATTTTATTCACTTTGCTATTAAGAAAAAGTATTTTTGACTAATATTATAATCATTTTTGATGGTCATTAAGTTTTGATCTATATGCTTGAAATAGATATTTATTATCAAAAATTCATAAGCTAAAGTAAAATATAAGATTATTATTTTTTATTTAATTTCATTTTCCAAATCATATTCTTCACGATATTACGCATAGCTCTTGTTATTTATTTTTATATTCTCATTTAAGTTATTGTCAATTATGATTGTCTTTTTTCTTGGTATATGCTGCATTAATCCATCATTTTTTTTAAAAAAATTATTTAATTTTTTTGCGGAATCATACTCGTGGAGAATATACACTAATATATGTAAGATCTTTTAATAACTACTAAATTACTAATTTTCTTGATCTTTCCCATATTGATTTCTTTTCACATTGAACATTTATAATAACAAATAAATTTTTTTGAAGATTATTTCAAGTCTCATTATAGTGAAAGACATGCTTCTCTTCTATCATGGTCTAACGTCATCATGAATGAGATAATGCTTTAAAAGGAGGTTTGAGTGTGTTAGTACTATTAAGAAAAATAATAAAAGAAGAAATAAGATATAAGTACGACTATACTTGTGAAATTAATATTGAGTACAACTCATTTGTCTCTTTTAGAGAGTAATTAAAAGATTAAGATTTGTGGAACTAGTTGTAGGATTGGCTGGCTCCTTGGTATTTGGTAGGCTAATCTCTTTGGTACTTGATAGGTTGATCATTCTTTCTTGATTTGGATTCTAAGTCTCGAGTAGTCAAATCTTCTAGTTATCAATTTAACATGAGTTTGTATTGATGTAGACTTTTGTACTAATATGTTATTTTAGTCTGAATGAGATCCCATTACTTGGAAAATTTAATTATCTTCTAACTCAAAATGATTTGAAATTGTTGGTAGGTATAATAGCTTAAATAGAGTAATTTTATATCGAGTATAAACATGATTAGGTATACTGATGAGTGATTTTCTATACTAATTGGTGGTTCAAACATGACTAAATGTAAGAGAGGAAATGTAGTAGAAGCAAATGCAATATATGGATTCATATTTTTTCTAGGCTTATTAAAGAATGAATCATGGTCAAAAAGAGTAATATTTGTATTCACTAAAATACTAGTATCTTGTTAGAAATATTTGTATCTTATTTGAGTACTAGAGTATCTAAGAATAATACATATCAAGATCTTAAATATTAATTTGTCTAATTCTAAAGAGTGATCGATGATAAAACTAATGCATCTAAAAATTATGGGAAATAATTTTAAATAACCTTTATTCGAGATATAGGAATTGGAAGGTTATGTTATTGTGCTAGATCATAATTGAGCATCCGATTGATTAGATAGATTAAGGTTAAAATTATTTCTTCTAAAAATTATTTTAGAATACTCTTTTTATGTAGGAGTGTCTTAGCTGTTTAATTTAGATGTCTTTTCTTTTTCTATACTATCCTATTTTGTTGGGGTGTAGTAGTGCATGAAATTTATAGTATAATTTTATGATCCATATAATATGTATTAAATCGATTTGACATATATTTAAATATATTGTTATTTCTTAATTTTTAATATTTTTTTTGAATTGAGTTTTTATTATTTTATGAAAAATAAAAAAAATAAAAAAATTTTATGATCTATCACTAAAGATATATATCCAGATATATCTTGAATAGTCATCAACGAATGTGATTAGATATTTAAATCTTTTTCTGGTTCTTTCTCTATTTAGTCCCCATACATATGAGTGTATTAGAATGAATATCCCAAGCTAAAGCCAGAGTGGCATCTAGGATAGAAATCTCTGGCATATTTCCTAATTAATATGTGTTATACCTTATGATTGAAATATCTTTAATATTATGATAAAATATTTTAACTTTGTTAGTGATGAGTGTCTATTTTAAGAATGCATAAGTAGCAAGTCTAAAATACTAATACATCTAGAAAGATATTATAGTTGAAGGAAGTGAATATATAATATAGCATGCATAATCTTAAATAAAGTTTTACTTAGTCTACCGATCATGTGAATAAAAATTAATGAAAATAAAGACAAAATTAGATTACAGTTATTTGAAAAGATAACTAAAAAAAAGTAAGCTAGTAGGATAATTATAAATAAATATGATATGAGAAAGTAATAAAGAATTAATATGAATAATATCATATCAAATGACTTTTGAGCAATTATCATTAATGATAATAATATTTTTATAATAAGAAAAAAATATAGAGAATAAAATATAATTATAAATAATGTAAATATTTGCTTTTGTGTAAATAATCCATTAATTTGAAGAAAAAGTACATTTGAAACAATTAATGATATTTGAAAGGAAAAAATAATTTGATATTATTTTAGAGATGAGTTTTGTATATATCTTTATAATAACTAGCTTGATGTATAGATTACGTGAGAACTACAAAATAGATATGGCAGTCAGTTTGTTTCTTACTATTACATAATGTTTTCAATATCCTTTCATAAAATGATATCCAACTCCTTTCTAGTAAGTGTCAATGTATTGAGATTTATATTTATTTATTTTTGCCGTGATAATTTATATGTTCTACAAAATTATATTTCCTCTAAAATGATTGAGCCAAATTCTATATTTTTTTGTATTTAACACCAAATCTACAAAATCATAGTTCCTCCACCATGCAAACCACCTTACTCATTGTCATGCCCACAATCATACGTCCCATAGGGCCCAACCATGCACACCACACCGTGTGCACAACTGTGCTCTAAACTATGCACTAACATGCACATATACTGTGGGTTTATGCACCATCGTGTGCTCCGTTGTGTGCCACGCCGTGCACCTCTTTCATTAATATGCGCCTGCTTGCACTATATTAGCACACAATGGGCGTGTGGTTACTTATTATAGAAAAATAAAATTGATAAAACTTTAGGTGAAGAAATACAAATAACCTAGCTCTGACACTATGTTAAATTAACAAATATATAGTGCAAAAAAAATAACATTCAATCTATAAAATATTATATAATCGATACTCTTACATAATGGGTGAAAGTGATTGAGGCAACCCTCAAGTTTTGTCATTCTATAAAAAGTATCAAAAATAAAAAAATATTTGAAAAAAATCAACAACTAATTTGGTAATTTGGTTTTTCTGATCATGATAAATAATTTGTTATCAAATAGTCCTTGGATATTGGTATATAATATAACTTGAACATAAATTTTCTTATTTTATTTTTACCAGATCTTTCGTGAGCTTCATTATGCACCTATACAGATCCCCTATGAGTATTGTATCATGTACTTTTTTTGGCTCTATAAAAATTTTAGATTCAAGTGCTATGTACTCACTTGCATGTAATGGCATGTAAATTTGAGCTTCTCATCTTGAATCGATGACCCTGATGATTTCTATATTTATCTTATATATCACTGAAAACTTCTCATCATCAACAATGCAATGTAACTAAACAAGAAACAGAACACTTTAAAACATAATATTATGTTCCAAAAAAATAATATTAAAACGGTGAGTATCTCACTCTTCTCCTTCAACATTTCAACCAAAGGACACTATCAAATCAAAGATGGAAAATATCTCTTTTGAGTTTTTTTTTGTTTGTGTAAATGAGCTACTATGAGGCGGATAATTGCAAACTGCATTGCTAACGGAAGCAACATTTTTCCCATCAAAGTGCCCATCATGTTAAATAATCTTGATTGGTTAATAAATGTAATAGTTCTCTTTTGTTTCTTCAAGATATTATTATTTTTTTCAATATCTCAAACATCATATCAACACGAAATATTTAACTTTTTAATCATAAGGAGTCTAAAATACAAGTAATCTTTTATTTTTCATCATCTTAGCTTCGAAGTGTTTACATTACATATTTAAATATATTTTGAATTTTAAATGCAATGGCATCATGAAATTACTCTTTCCTGGCAAAGCGCCTTATCATGGTAAACAACCTTGACTAATTATTTATGTAACCATTATATTAATATAACATTATGAATCATCTTCTTTTTTGCAAGGAATCAAATATGAGGTGATTATTATGATTTAACAATATGCTAGTGTAGAAGTGTTTACATTATATATTTAAAATTATTTTAAATTTTAAAATTTGAAATTAAATAAATGAATAAATACAAAAAGTAAAAATGACATAGATGCTATCTGTTTTCCACCAACGAGGGACGAACATTTTATGTAAGATGTGATCGGCACTCGGCAGAGACGTTGCCACTGTAGGTGACTGGTGCTTGGTAGAGATAGTTGGTGCTGATATAGATAGCCAACATCAGAATAGTTGTGATTGGCATCACCGTAGTGTCTGGCATTGGTAGTGTAGCGTAATTTCAGAGTGTTCTAATTTCAATTGGTGTTCTCATATGTGATATCATGATAAATATAAAAACAAATAAATAATAATTATTCAATAATAGTAAAACGTGTATAGTGGCCATATATAACTCTAACTTGGATTGTGATAGATTGCATATTGGGTGATTTGGTAAGATGGTTGGCCCTTGTTAGTGATGGATGCCGCTCGACAGAGATAGACGATGCTGAGAAAGACATCCACCACATGAAATGCTGCAGTTGTGATTGACATCACCGTACAATAGCTATCGCCATCAGTGAAATCCTAATTTTAGGAAAACTTAATTTTAATTAGGGTTCCCAACTTTGATATAATGATAAATGTGAAAAAAATAAATGAATAATAATCACTCAATAATTCTAAAATATGTATTGAGAATATATGCAATAGTAACTTGAATCGGGACAAATCACATACTGAGTATTCTTATTTATAAAATATAACTAAAATAATTAAACAGAAAATAATGTTAAACTAAAACAATATTCAAATTAAAAGAAGACAAGTGGACTAACAACAAATGAAGGGCATGCTAATCGGTGTAATATGCATATCAATTAAAAGTTTCATTAATATAAAATATCATTCAACTTAATCCTAAAAGTAATTATTCTAAAAGTCATTCAATCTAACAAAATAATATCAAAAGAAAAAAATAATATAACTATTAAGTTATATTGTAATGTAACTTATAAATAAAAGACAAAAAATAAAGTTCATGTAATACACTGATAAGAATAAATAGATTAGGGTTAATGTAATTATATGTAATGAATCTAAAAATGTTTTCATTGACTATAACAATATCTTGGTCACATGGGTAAAAAAAATGAAAGAAAAAATAACTAAATATGATATATTTGTTAATTTTTGAATCAACAACTTAGGAGTTAGATTGAGTAGTTATTGTATTGAATAAAAGAATTGTCATAATTGATGACTAAGAACACTCTATTGAAGGCTTTATGGAGGAATATGATAAACTTTTCTCTAGTTATATGTCTGGTCAATGGATTTTTTTCATTATTTTTGAGTAGAGTTACTAGAGAACTGATATGCTTGCACAAACTGAGTAGAAGCTATGACCTCTCTGAAAAAAAACTTAACAATCATCTCTATTGGGCCCCAATTTCCTATAGTAAAAACATTAGAAGTTTGGTATTCTCTTCAAATAATGTTTGGTGTTCAAGTTAAAATCATAAGTTGCCTGAATGGAAATAGCTCTCATTCCATGAAATCTGCTCCAAGCTTCTTAGGATTTGAATCACATTTGTCAAGCAATTTGTAACGTGTATTAAAATCAATCTTAATGTCTAATAGTGGATTTGTTTCAGATCTATAAATGTTCAAATTGACAAGTCCCTTGCGCAATATATTTGGAAATTAGGAAAAATCATGTGACGAATTGGAAATGGCATAGTTGGAAGAGGAAAAAAGGCTTTGCTGGGGTATGAAGAAATTGATTGAGCAATATGGGAAACTTGAGCGTACCCTTGATCAACAACTAAGTGCCTGCTCGTAAACTGCTCAACTATTGGTTCATAATGAATAACAATTTTGGATCCTCCATCCAACAGAACACTTCCATTTGTAATAGGCGATTCATGGAGATGTATTTGAAGCCATTGGTGGAATAGATCCAAATTCGGACTACTCTCATTTACAGGAAGAGGTGGTGTCAGAACTGAAATGACATTTGAAGCTTTTGTCAGAACTGAAATGACATTTGAAGCTTTTGTCAGAACTGAACCAAATTGAGAAGAAATGACATTTGTGAGAAGAGATAATACATATAGGTTAGATAGAGATATATTTGAAGCCGCATGAAGAACAAGTTCAATCTAAGAATGCATGTCATTGACTACAAGAAATGGTGTAGCACTAGGCAACAAGGAAGCACAAACATGGCTCCCTATAGCAGTGCCCACGTGTCTAACACCTGGACACGGTACGGACATGGCACGAATACGTGTCCGGTACGCCACATGACATATCATTAATCAATCCGTATTCGATACGCCACGTGGCGTATCGGACTGGTTGCTTTGGTTGCCGTATCCATGCTGAGAGTGATTGATGTTCGACGATGTCCAGTGGCCAATATCGCCGCATGGGCGACGTTGGCCACTCGACGTAGGCGGCGGGCACGATATGTGGGGAGGCAAGGGGCGGACATGATTTTAGGGGGGGAGGCAGGGGGAAAACGCGATTTGAGGGGGGCGGCATAGGGCGGGCACGATATGAGGGGGGGGGGGAGCAGGGGGCGGGCGCGATATGAGGGGGAGGCAGGGGGCGGGCGCGATTTGAGGGGGGGAGGCAAGGGGCGGGCGTGATTTGAGGGGGGGAGGTAGGGGGCAGGCGCGATTTGAGGGGGGAGGCAGGTGCGGGCCGATTTGAGGGGGGAGGCAGGTGCGGGCCGATTTGAGGGGGGAGGCAGGTGCGGGCGTGATTTGAGGGGGGAGACAGGTGCGGGCGCGATTTGAGGGGGGAGGCAGGGGCGGGCACGATTTGAGGGGGGGAGGCAGGGGGTGTGCGCAATCTGTGGGGATGCAGGGCGGGCACAATTCTGTGGGGGGCGTGATTTTTATAAAATAAAATAAAGAAAAATATATTTTTATATAATATAAGATAATTATAAAATATTATTTTATAAAATAAAATAATTATAAATATTATTTTATAAAATAAAATAAAATACAATATTTTTATTTTATAAAATAAAAAAATATATATTAATTTTATAAAATAAAATATTTTAGTTTATTTTATTTTATAAAATACCTAATATTTATAAAGAAAATAATATTTATTTTTAATTTTATTTTTTTTATCATGCCATATCCGTATCTTAGTTTTATAGAATTTGTCGTGTCCTCGTATCCTGCCATGTCGTATCCCCGTGTATGTGTTCGTGTCCGTGCTTCTTAGTTATACAATGAGGCAAGCGAGTCAAATATGATTTGTGATTGTTCAAAGTGGTGACCAAAATCAATTTCACAACTAATTACAACAAGAGTATTATGTTGATGTGATAAAGAGGTTTCCACAATAAATTGATTAATAGTAATGTTGCCATTATTTGATTTCTTAACAAAACAAGAACTCTGCTTAGTAATAATTGGAGGATTAAACTGTAAATCATTAATATCATTATTCATATTATATCTGTATTTATATTATGTTGAACTTTCTTGTGTTAAGTGTTTATTTTTAGAATGTCTTGATGTTTGAAAGGAATATCCAAAGAGAAACTTAAAGATCTAAGAATCCTCATTTGCTTTTACTATATTTGGATAACTTATGAGCAGTAGGTGACATACATCTTTTGTATATTTTTAATATATTCAACAATGAAACAAGTTGTATTTTGTTACTTTCTTCCAAAATAAGTAATATGATGGTTTTTATGAAGGAAAATATTTGTAGTATATATCCGTTAAAATTTTCAGATGTCAACTAGATCTGTTAGTTAGCCTTTCAATTAAGGATATATTCAACTTAAATATTTTATTTATCACCTCATCATTATATAGTGAGTCATGTTGTAATCATTATTATTTCATAGAAATAAGCAATGACACACTCTTTGATACGAGTATTGAGATGTTAACGATTCTACCTAATATCAATGATACTTTAATTAAAATAAATTTATTTTGCATTGATATTATATAATACTTTTTAATTTTCCTCAGATTTTGTTTAACATAGTCAATAATATGAAGTGGTTTTTTCACACTTGAATAAGTTATTGTTCAATTTGTATATCAATTAACCTTATCAAGAAGTTAATGATAAAAATAGATAATGAAATTCTAGTTTTTCAAATTAAAAATTAGGGTTACTTAAACTCAAAATCCTAATTTAGAAAAATAAAACTTTAAAATTAGGGATTTTTAAAATAAAATATAATTTCTCTTGAATTAGAGTTGAGGGACTCAATTCAATGCAGTCAAATTGTAAAATTCAGAACTCTAATTTTTAGGATTTCTGAATTTTATTCTTCAATTCAACTTGTCCAACCACTGCACGCACCTACACCACTATGCCTGTGCTTGCACTGGCATGTGGCTGCAAAACTTTATTGGTTTTGTTTTTTTTTTTTTGTTTCTTTATTTTACTATTTTATTATTGCACACATTAGTGTGTAATAATAGGATGACAAACTCTTTAGGATTTATAATTCTAATTTATATACACACTCTTATAGGGTCTGGTTACCTAGGGTATGCCCACTATTCTATGTTACAAAATAATATGTGGAAATAAAAATAAACAAATTAACACAACTTAAAAATAACAAAAAAATAACAATAAATAACTTCTTACAATTATTCATATATAACAACATATAAACATCCCTTATATGTCGGGGAAATTGGTTGGGGAAGTCTACATGAGTTGGATGCTCCCATAAAAAAGGAAAAGAAAAATAAAAGAAATAAAAATTGCAAGATATATATATATATATATATATATATATATAATGTAGGTAGAGAGTTTGAACTAAATTTGTTTTTTTTTTTTGTTTTATGGTAGAAGCATTGCCATTATTGAGAATAAATTTTTTATTAAACATTCAGTTATTAGTGTATTCTAGTGGTCTTGTATCAGGAGTCAGTCATTAACAACATCATTGACAGGAAACACACTTCAAAGATTGGAAGCTGGTTGCGCAAGAAATTATTCATTTTTTGAAAGTTAACAAGCTTTTCACAAGTGTTAGGCCATTGCGATATAATGTTCAATTTGATTCTCATCCAACTTCACATCCTTTTTTTGCTGGCTTCCATTCAGCAAAGATAACAAACTTTCAACATGCAATCCTGAGTAGTTATCATCACAATGAGGTATAGTTGGTTATTTTGTTCTAAAATGATAATTCCCTTTAAAAAAGAATTCTGTGATTTATGATCTGTCTTTTTCAGGCTAAATTTGCCGATCTTAATTTGGACATCTACAGAATGCTGCAATGTTTAGAATGGGAGCTATTGGGAAGTTTCTGTCCAAAGCGTCCTGGTGTAGTATTGGACCAAAATCATCAGGTGGAGTCAACTGAGAATGGGTCCATAATTGATCATTCAGGAGCATCTGGACTGAGAGATACAAGTTTAGCTTTGAATTTGACCGATTCAAATTTACCACAAAATCCAAAGAAAACTATTCTTTATCACCCTACTGTGATGCACTTTCTGAGGGTTAGTTCTCAAGTAAATGTAGCGTGCAATATAGTGCAATGAGAATGTATTGTCTTTCAGTTGGAAAAGATTTTCTTATATATTTTTTAGCTTATCTAATTTCGGAAGAATTCTGTTTCTTAATTTACATTGATTATCTGTTTGGTATCATTTTTTTTTGTATATTGTATCAAAGAGTAGGTTATTGCAACAATTTGTGATGAGCTTCCATTAGATGGTGTAGTGCTAATTTATCTATCAGCATCAGGTTAGCTGTCTTCAAATTTTATTTAACAGAATGATTGTATTATTAGATTTGTTGTTGTTACATGTTTGAACATTTTAGATTTGTAGTTGTGATTTGTTTGGCACAATTCTAGGGTTTGGCCCTTGATTGTTTGGGAAGGGGGACATAGAGTAGAGGTAAGTAGAAGAGAAAAAAATAAAATATATGATTTGCGCAACTCATATATCATGTGCTCCCAAACAAAAAACTAAACTAAATTTTAATATCTCATTTCTAGATGCTATGTACATATCACAAATATTTAACCTGGAAGAGAAAAAAAGTTAGCAATTCTCTAAGAATTTTATTGAATACATATCCATTATTAAACCATTATAAATTTTTTCTTATATAAATTAATAATTAATTTTAATATATTTCTTCTACTTGTAGAATATCAGGTTGACAATAATGTGTTATACTACTTGATTGTCATAATAAAGTATTATTATCATTTGAATTAGTACGCAGAGCTCATTTAAGAAGTAACTGATTTATTGAAGCGTACAAATAACTAATATTATAATTTTGTTTCCTATTTATGTATTAGATCTAAAATTAATAGTTAAATTTTATTTTTTTATGATATAAGATTATTTTAAAGAAAAATTAAAAATTCTGTGTTAAATCTTTTTTGTGTTATCGTTGAAGCCCAACGTGAATCTGAATATGCTTCTACTTGGTTATGCCATAGTTTCCTGAATCAAATCTATGTCATGGGGCTAGAGGTGGCAAACATGCATGACGACTCAGCCCCACTCACTACATGGCCTTGAAAAATTGTGCTCGACATGGCTCTTTTGAATGGGCAGTGCTTGTCCATGAGGAATTACTCGTGTGCCGGAACTGCAATTCCATGTGGTATGACATGATTTGAATCATCGGCCTGCCTGAACTGAATTCAGATCCTGTACAATTTTTTTTTTTCAAAAGCTCAAGCTCTAATAACATAAGGTTGAGCTGACACTTCAATCTTGATCATTTTAATTAATAATTTTGATGCAATGGTTATTCTAGCCATTGCGTCAGCTAGACTGTCTCTGTCAGCTGTCAATAATGGTTGTGAGGCTGTCTACTGCATAGTTATTTAAAGCGCAAGGCGCACTGAGGCACAAAAGCCTTTTGGTGCCTTAAGGCGCAAGACACATTTGAAGCGTGAGCTTTTTTATTTGAGGCGCACTCAGCTTAATACACATAAAAATTATACATTTTACTAAATATAGCATTTAATTTTTATCTAATAATAAACTAAAGAACATCAAAGATAAAAATCAAATATTATTAGTGTTTTCATCATCTAAACATTCTAAGTTTCAAAATAAAATAACAAATATTCAAAGTTCAAAAACAAAATAAACACTCATGTATTTACATTTAAATCTAAATTAAGAAAGTCTTCATCAATATCATCTTCATCATCAACTTTTCATTTTTTCTCTTCTTCATCTTTCTCTTCCGATGAATAGATCATCTCTTCATCTTCATCAATCAAAACAAGAGTAGGAGTATGTTTAGAGCTAAATGATTTTGACTTTGGTTTTGATGTTGGTGTTTGTGTTTTGCTTGGTTTAGCACAGACACGGACACGGGCACAGGGATACGACACGATAGGATATGGAGACACGACAAATTTAAAAAACTAGGATACGGATACGGTTAGGATACGTCATGATAAAAAAAATAAAAATAAAAATAAAATTATTTTCTTTATAAATATTAAGTATTTTATAAAATAAAATAAAATAAATTAAAATATTTTAGTTTATAAAATAAATAAATATATTTTTATTTTATAAAATAAAAATATTGTATTTTATTTTATTTTATAAGATAATATTTATAATTATTTTATTTTATAAAATAATATTTTAAAATTATCTTATATTATATAAAAATATATTTTTTTTTATTTTATAAAATAAAAATATTTTATTTTATTTTATTAAAATATTTTATTTTATTTTACCTCCCGCCTGCCTTCCCCCTCAATTTTCGTCCGCCTGCCTCCCTCCTCAATTCCCGTCTGCCTGCCTTCCCCTTCAATCTTCGTCTGCCTGCCTCATCTCTCAATTCCCACCCGCCTGTCTTCCCCTCAATTCCCGCCCGCCCCCTGCTTCCTCCCCCTCAATTCCCGCCCGCCTGCCTATTCCTCAATTCTCGCCCGTCCCCTACCTCCCCCCCCTCAATTCCCGCCTGCCCCTTGCCTCACCCCTCAATTCGCGCTTGCCCCTGCCTCCCCCCCTCAAATTGCGCCTGCCCTTTGCCCTCTGCCCTCTGCCGCCCACTGGACGTCTGATACGCCATCGTCCGATACGCTACATGTCTTATCAGATTAGGATTTATCAATGAATGCCACGTGGCGTATCGGACACGTATCTGTGCCGTGTCAGTGTTTCCTTGCCCGCTGCGCCTCACCCGCCCGCGCCTCACCTGAAGCGAGACGTTTTTCTCGGGAGTGGTGGCACCTGAGCTTTAGGCGTGCTTCAAGCGCGCCTTTCATAACTATGGGCTACTGACTATTAGACATAATTCACTGATTGTGAGGCTGTCTATCTTCTCCAATATTAAAAAGTATATTTTGAAATTGAAAATTTTCTATAAATATATAAAATATTTATGTTTTTTATTCTACAAAATTAAGTAAGCTTAAGAGCCATCAAATATCACATAAAGCTCAATAAAACTCAATACATAAAAGGCCTAAACGGATTGAGACAACTTACATGTTATCTACTTTGATTCATAATATAATAAAATAAAAATAAACAAAAAATAATAACTATAAATCATATCATTTCATTTGAAGTTGATGTATAAAGACTTAGAACATTAAGCTTGGAGGATGTCCCTTGATGCTTCTTTAAGACCATAATGAAGATATTTGATGGTTGTTTTACAATTTGATTATAAATTATATTAATGATTTGATTTTAAATTTTTCTATTAGAAAGAAAATAATCAATTTGTATATGTTTTATTCGCTTATGAAATATCAAATTAAAAGTTATATACAATACTATCTGATTATCACACTAATAAGTAATAAGAGAAGAGGGTAAATACCTACCTTTTAAAGTTGGTATTAAATTTAAAATATTTCGCAATTAATTGGAAAAATTTATAACAATGGTCTCATTTTTTTATTATTATTTTATGATATAACTAAAAAATAAAAAAAATTTAACTTAAATAAAAAAAAATTAACCATGTAAGTAATATACTCATTAATAAAAGTAATAGAATATGTTAAATGTTTTTGAGTTTTATTTTTACTACATCTTAATATCTCTAAGTCTATTAGATAAATGAGTCCTTATTCATATGAGCCTGATATCTAGGATATGGAGTTCTAGTATACCTTCCTAACCAACATATTTCACATTTTAATGTAAAAATATCATTATGTGTAAGATTTAATATTTTTAACTTGGCTAGAAAACAAAAATGAGAATGTACAAGCAAAGGGTTTAATACTCTCAAACATATAGTAGAAGATTCTATCATTGGAGAGGATACATATAATTTATCATGTTCAGTCTCGAACGAAGTTTTCATAATCTTTTAATCATATAAATAAATACTAATATAAGAGAAAATTATTATAAATTGAGATGCAAAAAAATAAACAATACTCAATAAATAATAAGTTAATATACAATCTAAACTTATATAAATTGAAAATATGATTGAGATATCATACAAATCATATGCTCCTATAAAAAATATGAACAATAAAACAAAATAAGAAAATTATAATATTTATCATTAAACTAGTGCATACAAGTTACAAATCCAAATTTTAAGGATCTCTTCAAAATCTTCATGAAGATATCTGTTAGTTGCACAAGCTGCATCAAACATAATTATTTGAGGCAAATATATGATTTCTTCAAGTCATACTTATTTAGGTGAAAGGTGCATTGAGGTACAAAAATTTTTTGGAGCCTTGAGGTGCAAAAATCTTTTAAAGCTTTGAAGCCCAAAAATCTTTTAGAGCCTTGAGGCATAAGATATAATTAAGATGCAAGTTTTTTTTGTGAGATGCACTTTGCATAAAAAATATTAAAACTATATATTTCACTAAATAATTATCTATATTTTTTATTTATTAATAAAATATAATCAAATAAATTATATCAAATATAAATATTAAATATTATTAATATTTCACACCATCACAATCATTCAAAATTATAAAATAAAATAAAAAAATTTTAATAATTTAACAAACATTGTATGCCCCACGTACCTCGAATCCAAACTCTGAGAAAGTCGTCTTCCTCCTTAAACTGTAACATTGTATGCTTTCCATCGTAGTTTGCAATTTTAACCATTTGACGAAGCTTTAACGAAGTAACAAAGTCATATAATGCTTTGTAATCCGGTCGGCCATGGGAGAATTTGCCTACGAGAGTAAGATTGAATGCATCAGCGAGCGTTTTCAACTCCCTTGCCTCGAAGATAACCGCTGGCTCTCTGTTTTTTTCTTCAAACATCGGAAAGAATTGCGCGGTCCCTTTAGAAGATGAAGAGAATGCTTTCTTCTCGAAAAGAGAATTAATTTTATCCATTTTCTTCTTCAAATCAAGGTTTTTTTTCTCAAAAATGGAGGGTTTCTCCTTTGAAGAAAGAAACACGAGCTTCCCGATTCCGAAGAGCTTCCCGATGGAGGGTTTCTCCTTCAAAGAGAGAAACACGAGCTTCCCAATTTCGAAGAGCTTCCCGATAGAATTTTAACATACATTTTTTGAATAAGTAAAGAATATTTTAACATACATATCCTCGTGCATGAACAAGGAACACCAACCTGAAGGGTTTATTTATGAGAAATTGACTGAGTTATTTATATACTATGATACTATCTATGATAGTAGTAGTAGCTAGACTTTGAATACATACATGAATATCTTATTCGGAGATGATGACTTCTCCATTTAGTTAGTGAAGAGAAAATAATGGGGTCGACCATTAGATAAGAGTAAGTTATCTCGGTATTTAGATACTGATTACTGCTTAGTTCTATCACATAATAATAATGCAAATTATGATATTTTATAATGATAAAAATCATATGAATCTATTTATCTCATGCCGTATAAGATGACATGAGATCTACTGACTCATATGTGTCGAGCTTAATATCAGAGTTTATTTTTTTGTTATAGTTAATGTTATTTTATATAGGAGAACATGATTGCGATCAGATATCATTGAGATACTAGCATGTATTAAGGATTAAGAGAATTCGAGATTATGTATTTAGGATCGAGATCGTGCTGGAAAAATAGCGACAGAGTTACTTGTAGATAATGATTCATGGGACTTTAAGGAAATTGAGCCCTTCTCTAATGATACTATTAGACACTTACACGATAATGATTAGTTGCATACTCATATTAATTGATATTAAGATTGAGACATTGATATTAAGATTGATATTAAGCCTGCATTATTATTCATTATGATCAAGATTTATAATTGTTATTTTCTGTTATTATGAGTTGACTTTGTGTTAATTTATTTATTTTTGGATTGAATGATGAATGATGAGATAAATGTATTTTTTGATATTTTTAATTATTTATTATACTTTGTCATTTGTGTTAATATATTTATTTTTTTTGTAATTTATTATTTATGTGAAATAAATAAAAAATATAATGTCGTTATGTCTTATGTCGCAATTATTCTATATTTTGAATTTAAAATATGAAACTTTAAAAAAAAAATTAAAATAATTAATCCACAATTCCACAATCCCAACTAGTGGCAGGTGGGGGAATATCTAGGCTATGCTAGGCTAGGACCTAGGTTTAGGTAGGATGAAATAATCGGGCTCGAATTGGTCGGACTCAGCATGGCTCGACATGATCCGACATGACCCGACACGACCCAGATCTAGCCAACCTCAGACTGATCTTATTTTTGAGGCATGCCGTGCCTGGCACGGCATGACACAGTGGCTCAGTCGGGCCATTATGTCGTGGCTCAGTCAGGCCATGATATGTCAACATTGTATGATTTGTTTGACACCTCTAAATGTAAGTAGTGAGACTATATATAGATGAACACATTTTCATCATATCATAAAAAATCTTTCAAGAATTTTATAAATGCAATTCTTGTATCTAGTCAGAAATATTAATAATAAGCTCATTAATATTACTATTAATATAGTTGAATATCATGTGTTGATAGTCAAGACATGACTTGAACATTAGAAAAGTGTAATTTTAATTGTGTTTTATATTTATTTTGAATTTTTTCTTTTATAGCCACATAGACAGACATAGGTTGTCGAATTCTTGTTGTCTGTTAGACGTCATAAGGTATTTTAGAGAAATTCTTATTTTTTTCATCGTGGAGAAATAATTTTTATTTTTGCTTGTACTATGAGATTAATCACGTGACATATACACATAATATAAAATATTTTATCTAATTGTCTATCTCTAATAATCCTAATCAACATATAAATAGCTACTTTGTTAATTAGAAGTATTATTGAATGTTATATTAAATATTTTATATTAAATATCATATTTTCTAAAGATTCACGTCATATACTCATATATGGTAGGACTATCATGAGGATAGATAATCTCCGGAAATCTTAATATTTTTTTATTAAGTTTTTATTTAGAGTTTACGTAGTAGGCTGTGAGACGCCTAAATGATGTATCGTCATGATTAGTTCATATATCATATATCATGAACACTATAATACTAAATTTTTTAAATTCGTTAATTATTAATTATTTTTTTTAATTTATAAAATTTTATTATGTCATTTCTACATGTAGACTTAAGAGTTCTATAAAAAGCAGGTTGGAAGTAGATCTGCATAATATTGACAGCCCTAAAATCTTTTGAAAATTTAATCGAAAGACCTATAATGATACTTTTTTTGACAATGTCTTTCTTCCTAACATCATTGTGGTATATGAAGGGAATCAACGATGCAGAATTTTATCCAACTTGAAAGATCTCATTGCTAAGTTGATGTTACTTCGAATTTAATATATCATATTTTTTGATACATTGATCGACATGTCTTTTTGGGTGCATAGTCCCACACATACTCATGTATTTATTTTTTTATATTATATACTTTGTGCAATTCTTCATTGACATATATTGAATTTATAGTTTTTATTATTTTAATATATGTCTAAACTACTGATATTTGCCTAATTTTATTTTTTAGGTGGCCTATGAGTTTAGTATCTACGTCTAGGTCTACATCAATTTGATATTCATTTTTATTAAATTCATTGTGATATTTTTTATTTAATTATACTATTTAAATAAATAATGAAAGTTATAAAAATAAATTATCAAGTTCTATGTAATAAAGTAGTATTGTAACAAAAAAAATTTTAAAATTAATTCCTTACCTACAAATCGCATCTTTGTAAATTCTAATCTCAGAGTCAAGAGCCCACACAACTAACTTGTAATGTTGCGCTCTTGCTGTTGCACATAATGAGAATCACACACACACAAAACCATGAATCGTCTATGATATATTTTTATATGTACAAGCGTCGAAGGTTGATCGTTAATTGAAATAAAAAAATATAATATAATGTATATGTAAATATATCTCGAACATGTATATTACAAAATAATATACTAAAGAAAGACTACATCACACTTTAAGTTTGAAGACAGAAATATATGAAGTTTAGAGAGTTTGATAAAAGAGAAGAAATAGAGAATAAATATTTATTTTTTTCTCAATTCATAGAAAAAAAGAAAATTAAAATTTGTTAAAGAAATATATATTTTTATTTTATTTATTAATTTCTTTAAATTAAATATGACAATTATGACAATCATCGTGTTTTGGCATCTGTAGCCGTTGTATGACAATCTCTCTAAAATTGATGTAGTATTCTTAATTTTATCTTTAAAAATAAATAGCATCAATTATTTGTTGTATGACTCATCCTTCTATAATGTATACATTGAAATGATGTTCTCCTACCTTTGCCTTTACTATAATTATTATCCTAGTCTGAATAACTTTGCTTTCAAGCTTATTAACTGGAATTTTGAGAATTGTCATACTAAAAAAACAGCCAAAAATACAAATTTGATCAATAATCAAATTTAGGATTTTCAAATTCAAAACCCTAATTTTGTAAAATGCCAAATTCTGCCACCCTTAAAATTAGGTGACACCATTGAACCATGACGCATACTGCACTGTCATGATTTTGAAATTTTCACTACCTTATGACATTGATGGCCATCACTCATAGTGGGTAGGCAATGGTAATATACGGCGACATACAATAGTTGTGCACTTTTTTCTTTGTACTACACATGCATATATTGTCTTACGCACGTCCATGTGCACTATGCTGGTACATGCACATGCCATCTCTCTCTCTCTTTTTGCGAGGCTTTGTACCCTTACAAGTCCTTAGTGTTTTTCCTCTTAGGATTTTTGCTCTGATACCATATTGAGAAAGACATCAAAAGGAAATAACTTATGTTTTTATATATTTTATTCGTGGAAGCACATTTAATTATTCATCCTATTTTTAGATTTATACCCGATGCATCATAAATGATATATCTTAGTATAATTAAAAAATTTCGAACCTTAAGCCATCTGTGAATCAATTATCCCGAAATAGATGGAAATAATAAAATATTTCATATTGAAAAGGCTAGAGGGAAGAATTTTTCTAAAAATATTGTTTTGCCTACATCAATAATATGGAATTTCTTCAATTCTGAATCTCAGAAAGGCATGGGGGAGTTTACCTGCCATATTGTTACTTTTATATGCTCAGGTGTGAGTGAAATAGCTGGTATGTGTACATTTTGCTAGATGAAACTTTTTTTGTTGAAATATGACGGACTTTGATTTTAAGAAATAAAATCAAAAATCAAGTTGGATTCGAATGTGCCCTTTAGTCATTGTGCTTAGAAATTCATAATATTAACTTTTTATATGGTACAAGATAAATGACTGAAAATCAGAATACCATGTTCCTATGTTGCATTTCGTTTTGTATTTTGTTTCTTCTCTCACACATGCTTTTAGTCAACGTTCAGGTTCATGTTCCTTATGTCCTGGTGATCTGATTCCTTACACTCGAAGGCCCCTTTTCTTGATTATTGATAGTGACATCAGTCACGCATTCAAGGCAGGTTTGTCATAACTTTTATTCATAATGTCAGAGGGCCCTGTATTTTTTTTCTATGTATTGCTCTTGCGTTGATCCCCTAGAAGTGAGTTCAAAGGGAACCAAAGTTATTTATGTATCTTGGATTAAGGTAACATAGTTTCACTACACATGACCTCTCAAATAATTATAGAAATCATGGCATCACTATGTTTCATTGTTGTATATATATTTATTATATTTATAATTGATTCTATTGATTTCTTGTTTTGCACTTAATATTGCTTAATGGTGTAGTGTTCATCAAGTGAAAAAAATATGAAAATGCACTGTCTCAACATCAAAATAATATAAAATTAGGGTATATATACGATAGGAAAACTAGTTTTGATATAAAATAAACACATGCAAACTATTATCAAATAATGCTAACAATAAATAATAAAATTTATACATCATATTTTCTTATATAATGGGTAAAAGTGATTGAGATAATCAACAAGTTGGAACTTGGGTGTTCTAATCAAAACTATGAAAAATAAAAAATTATAAGAAAACTATAATTGATAGAATTTAAAAGGAGAAATGATAAGTATTTATAGGAAAATGCTAGGTAACAAAGTTAATTGAGATTTTAGGTATGCCTAATGAAAATATGTACTTGTATAGAGAAAAATGATTGTGGAATTTTGACGCTTAACAAATTATTAAGAAGAAACAAGATTTCTTTTAAGAAATCTAGAAAAATAAAAATGACGGCCATAAAATTTTAAAGGGTGAAAATCAAGAAAGTTAAAAGAGTAATAAGTGAAGTTAAATTTACGACATATGATAAGTTGTATGATAAATTATAAAAAAATTATATTTATAAGTTGAATTAGATGAGAGAAAAAAAAGCAAAGATAATAGTTATATAAAGTATTAATAATAAAAATAATTAGATTTAAATAAAAGATTAATAAATTAAAAAGAGAAATAATATATTTTCATTATTTTTTTAATAAATTTATGAATTCAAATTTGAATATAGAGGATGGTAGACGACAAAACAATATTAAATATATAGCCAATATAAAATTTACGGAGGTTAGAGAAACTCTCAATAAATATTAAAAAAGCCATACGGCATGATGGTATCTTTATTAAAATTTGAAAAAAAATATTTCAATTCATGTTTATAAAAATAAGAAAAATGTTCATGATTATAATAATTATCAATGTACTATACTTATGAACTATATTATGAAATTTTGAAAAAAAATGATTGAATAGAAGTTAAAACGAAGACTAATAATTTCAAAGAATTAATTTAGATTTATGATAGATAGGTCTATTATGGAGGTTATATACTTCGACATTTAATTGGAGAATATAGAAAAAATATAAAAGAATTATGCATGATTTTTATTAATTTGAGAAATCTTATGATAGAGTTACAGTAGACTTAATTTGTTGGACATCATGTAAGAAATAGATATTAAATATGTATATAAAATTAATGAATGACTTGTATGAGAGAGTGATATCTATAGTTAACTTGTTCAAACTATTACTAAGGAATTTTCAATAGTTGTAGGACTATACCAAGAATTATCATTTAATTCTTATATTTTTGTAATAATTATAGATCAATTAATAAGTGATATTCAAGAAGATATCATTTGATCTATAAGTTTAGCCATGTTGTAGTAAGTGAATATTGAGCAACTATTAATTAACATATTCACATATTCAAAATAGTAAAAATGAATATGATAAAATGGATATATGCTAGGATCAGAATTGATATAATTAGAAATAGAGTTATTAGATAAGATTAAAATATATTATACACAACACACACACACACACATAATAAACTAAGGGAGAACCATCTGAAGTGATTTGGTCATGTTCAAAGTATATCCTTTAGTATATTGGGTAGGAAATATGATACTATTCTAATAGAGAGGAAAAAGAATTAGATATAAGTATATGAAAAATTATGTATACATTATAAACAAGAATTTAATAATTAAAGGGTTGAGAGTTATATGGTTTTTAATAGAATTAATTGAAAAAATAAGATTTATATAGATAATTATTTCTAGATTCATTATAGAGGAATAATTCATAGTGGTAATAATATTACTTGTGAGATGCTTTGGATGTATCACCTCTTCCATGCGATCAAATATTTATTTATTTTTTTCACTATTGTTTACTATGATACTCTGATATTAAGATATATAGTTTTAAATCTAATATTTAATAAGTAGATAAACTTATAGAGGTGAACTACTTTTTCATTATAGAGAAAATCCAAGATGTTATCATTATCACAACATATATTCAGACAATATAACATTCAATAGATTTTTTCACAAATGCATCAAAAAGGTTTCTCGTTATCTTTATTTTCTGAAAGTTTTGAATTATTGATTTATATGCATCAACTTGACAGGAGGTATTATGTTTTTTCTATTTTTTGTATTTTATGTTATTTCATGTTTTTGAATGGATCAATTAATTTGTGGGCAGTCTTAATCTTTTTTGCTTGTTTTATAAGGATGTTCTTATATGATGGTACCTATTGAGCATTATTATATTTTATTTTCCACATTAATTTATAATACATTCAATTAGGGTTTTTGCTTTAACTTCAACTATATCTTTTGGTATATGTTTTTTTTGTTTACTATTATTTTTACTATCAATGACATTTTGTCGTGTCTACTACCAATGCATAATTATAATTTTTACTATTATTTGTTATATGTTATGTTGTGTGTAATTATAATCTATCATCGAAGTTTCAATGATTTTTTTTATACGACATCAACATAGTGAGCATCAATGCGTTATTGTTTTACATGTTCTGTCACACATAGTGGGTGTTTGGCAAGGGTCGATGCACAATAAGTGTGCATTTTTTCTAGGGTTCATATCCCTCATTCATGACATATCATAGAATTTATTTTTTCTTAGGAT